>JAQOWM010000385.1:0-146457 GCA_029041755.1 Resseliella maxima | reverse complement strand
TTTGTCGTTTAAATTTGCTTCGAAAACTGAATAAAATTGCACATTCTTGCAGAAATTGTTTAGAATTGTTTGGTATTGGGGCGGCTAAATTATGAATAACAATAAAAAATAAAACATGTACTTGTGTGTTGGTTTTTTTTTACATATATTTTTTTTTTTTTTTTTTTTTTTTTCATTGACTTTATTCATACATTATTCTTCTTTCCATATGTGTATTTTATCATAAAATAATAATTTATTTGTCTGATAAGTAATAAATTGTGTTGATTATCTTAACGACGGTTTCAAATTATTTCAGTAAATCACCGTAAATGTTATTATTCTCATTGCTGTCTAAGTGTTATGTGTGCTGTTTTGATATAGTCATTGAAAATTGCATGAGAGCCACAATGTGTGCAAATGCACGCCAAAGAACAATCAGTTCATCATCTTCACGATCATAATCTGCATCATTTTTTTATATAGAGATTTGACATATGTGTGTGAATATAATAATAAATACGAATTTTCAAAAATCATTTACTATGGTGCATGATGTGTATTTTAACAATAATAATAATAATAATAATGATGATGATGATGATGATGATGATGATGTTAATTGAACTGTCTCACATGAATTTGCATTCGTCAATACAATTTTAATTGATAACCAGATATAATGAATATGCTTTTCTCTTATACACACTGAAATGTATGCAATTTTCACTTGCTTAAACTAATCAGAAAGTTTTCACAAAAGGAGTAATAAAATCAGGAGAGTTTAAGTGATTTGTTTGTTTGGTTGTTTCTTATAGATTCGACTTACATAAATGTTTTATGTTTATTTTATGTGCTAAAATATATGCCATTGAATAGCTGATTGAACCCCATTCATTCTTTTTCCTTTGTTTTTTTTTTCTTTTCTTTTCTTTTCTTTTCTTTTCTTTTCTTTTTCATACACATTTGGTATGTTGTTGAGAATAACTTTTTTTGTTTGTTTGGTTCTTCATAAATAATGTTACATTTTTTTTTTAAGAAACTAATTAGATTACTTTTTTTTAATCATTTTTCATTTAGTTGTTGTAAATAAATGGATTTAATTGAATTATTCAACATTTGGAACATTGTCATAAGTATTTTTCATAAAACGAATTTTTCTCTTTAAAATTGTTTAGAAACACAAACCAAACGAACATAAAAAAAAAACAATAGAAAAAACACTCACATTGAAATGTTTACTGTTTATTTCCATCCATTGATTAAATTTAAAAAATAAGAACGATTTAATTCATCTCAACAATTTTTGTGCAACATTTTGTTTTTTTGTTTTTTTTTACACTGTGAAAAACCGTGTTGCATAACATTTGTGAGAATGGTTGTCATTGCATCTTTTGGCCACTTTGTTGACAGAAAAGAATGGAGTTTACATTTTATTTTTTTTTTTTTTTTTTTTTTTTTTTTTTTTTTTTTTAATACAATAGAAAAACAGAACAAATAAAACATGGGCTTTGAATATGCATATAATGAATAATGACACATTCCATTTACACCACATCAATCAGTTTAAAGCTAGTTTTCCCTTCCTAAAATACGAAACATAACAACATATATCGTTTAAAATGATTAGATTTTTCTCCATTTTTGTTTTTTCTTCACTTTCATTCTATCTCTCAATGTGTGTGTGTGTATGTATGTAAAATCGCCCATTTAATGGTTATGGTTCCCGCATTTGGTATTTTTGGCACAGTGGCCGGATTAAAACAATTCCCTCTCACAACATTTAAACAATTCTTGATGAATTGTTAATTTTCATTACAATTCTTACTCATTTTTTCATTACATACTCTAAATCATTTTCATGATCATTTCAACTTCTCCTCTGACTATGTAGTTTCCATTGTTTTACCACTGTTTTTCTAATTTTGTTTTTACCCATGCTTATGTCTCTATCTAACTCCATCTTTCAATTTCATCTATCTATATTTCTGATTCTGGTTTGGATTTTATTTCTGTCCACATCCAATTTCATTTTTCATCAAAAAATTATGGATGTATTATGGATATACAATAACAATTCATTTTCGCACCGAACGAAATCACAATATATTTCTTCCATTTCTCTTTCCTCTTTGTCCTTAAATCGATCATATAATATATGGACATACATTGACAGACTGAATTGTTTTAATCAAACGACTGAATCGAATCGATTGGCGATTCGAACACAAATTTAAAAAAGAAAAAAAAAAAAATCAAAATACCCATTTATTTTTGGACATTTACATTATTTATTTAATACATAAAGAGAATTTGTGTGGTATTTCTGTTGTCGCGCATAGGTACATATGTAACATCACATTATGTGTGTTCGATATATGTAAATTACGTTTGTTAGTTGGTTGGTTGGTTGGTTGGTTTTTTCTTGCATTTGCAATGAATGTGACTCATAATCGGGATCACCTTAAAAACGCATTACAGTTATGAAAAATAAATGAACATGAATGTTATTTAGTATACATAAATTGTGCACTTATTTTTTGTATATTTTTTTTTCTTTTTTTTTTGTAGTTTTTCTCTCTTTTTTGCATTTATTTAAATTTCTCTGCATTGAATGAAATTTTTTTCTTTTTTTTTTTGGTTCTTCATATATACTTGACATATACAAACTTATTTCTGTCTCTCAAAATATTTTTTTTGTCACTCTTGTTTACACAAATGAAAGCATTCGAGACAAATACGAAGCCCGAATGATACAAAATAAAATTCCAGCTCAGAGTGAAATAATTTTGAACGATAATTGTTCGATTCTTTTCAACTGCAATACCTGATTTTTTTCATTCGAACAGTTTTTCCATGGAAATTCGCCCATTTTCATTATCATTCTTTTCATTTTACTTTTTTTCTACACATTTTTTGTTTGTTCCATTATTATATTGGTTTTGTGTGTGTGTGTGCAATTTAAAAACTGAAATTCTATATGAATCGTGAGTGTGTGTGTGTGATTAAAGATATTTAAAAGAAAAATCGATAAAAGAAATTGTAGGTTTATTTTGAGTGGATTTATATTGACTGGTTATTAGTTTGACAACATATGCATAATAATGCATAATAATGCATAATAATGCATATGTTGTCAAACTAATAAGTTTTGAAAATCTTGAATAATTGAAAATTGGTTTTTCCTTTTTCGCTCATTTGAACGTTCATTCAGATGTGTATACTGTATTGTGTATGGGTATGGATACCCATTGGGTAAGTTTGTATGGTAATGTTTCGAATTTGTACCAAATGATGCATCGAATCTTGGTTTCTGCCTTTCGAATTTCTAATCTGGAAACGTTTCTATTGATGAAATCTAAGATGTTTTTATTTTCTTTCAAAAGCGAAGTTTTGTTGCTATTGATTTCTTTCTCTGTCTATCAATCGTTTTTTTGTCGAAATAACAACAAACATTCGATTGAATCACACCAAACTAGATGAAGAATAATTCAAGCGAATGATTCAATTGAGATTTTCATTTGTTGACGTTTTCAATTTGAATATAAATTTCGACTATTGCCATTCACTGAAACTAATTACCCTATTCAAATTTGTTTGTCTTTTTTTTAATTTCTTGTTTTAACTCGTTTGAAAGAAAGAAATCCAAAACTGAACAATTTGCATCCTTTTTGCATAATTTTTTTTTTTTTTTTTTTTTGTTGGTTTAGACTTTTTGTTTTGTGTGTTTTATTTTGTCATGTCACGTGTCGGTATTTTAAAATAGGCACTGTGTTTAAGGCATCTACAGTGTGGAGGTATTGTATAAGTATTTTCTCAAATTGTTATAATAATTTCATTTTTCCATTTATTCGTTTGTTTTTTCTTTTCATTTTTTTTTTTTCCTTTCTCATTTGTTGCTCTCATTCATGTTAAATATTTTCATTGTTTTATTTTAGTTTTGTATGCAAACACATTGGTTCTTATTTTCAAAAACAAAAAATAAAAATCATTAAATAATACCTTTGGAAAATTGGTTCTCTGATTAAATTCACTCTTAATTCTTACCGCAATAATTGAGTTAATTTTCCGTTATGGAGCTATTTAGCTATGAAAAATGAAAAATAAAATCTCAAACAAACAATGTAACAGAGAAAAAAAATAATTGATTTTCGTACATATCTATTGCACATCCACATTGGAGACTCTTTCTTTAGTCCATTTTTTTCTTCTCATTCTGTCTCTCTACATTTCATTTAAATAATTTGGCGGGAGAAATTCGGTCATGATTTGTTTGTATTTCTTTTTTTTTTATATTTTTTTTCTTTTTTTTTTTTCTTTTAGTTTGTTCGTCTGTTTGTTCCATTCTACTTGTGTATAAAAGGTATTAAAAATGTTTCCCACTTCTAATAGTTCGCAAAAATACCCACTTGTAATAAATACATTTGTTTTGTGTATGTGTGTTTGTTGTGTGTGTTCATTGGATTTGAATACAATTTTCATCATTGTTATACTATTGTAAATCCCTTGGATTTTAGTTTTATTTTTTCAATTTTATTTATTTATTTTTTTTTTTATGTGATGATGATGAGCATTGTGAAAATATGTATATTATACTAGCTAAAAGTAAAATATGCTTTTTAAAAAATACAAGATTTATTTGTTTCTTTCTTCTTTGTTTTCTTTTATGTCTCATAATTTTATACATCACACTTAATAATCAATAAATATGCTAAGTTGAATAACAATAAAGAATTCATCATTTAATAATGATGATGATGATGATGACGACGAAATGAATAAGATGGCTTAATATGACCGAAGTGAAATATATTGAATAGCCTGTAGAAATTCCTCAGGGAATATTGACCGGAATTCAAAGACACACACACTTCGGTCAAATACCGTATCACATCATCCACAACGGATACACAAACATTTTTCGTAAACGAAATTTTATCTTCTTATTGATTTATGACATTCAAAACGAAAAATCATTTATGTAAATACGGATGATTTTCACACTGTTTTTTTTTTTTTTTTTTTTTTTTTGCAATGGATTTTCACGATGCAGTTATAGACATAATTTTAACTGATTTGTAGTTGAATTTAATCTTCTTTTTTTTCATAGTTAAAATAGTTGATGAAATTTGGGGTCTTTTTCTCCAGTCTCAGTTAAATTACATTAAATGACATTTCTCCACTAAAATAATGATTAAATCAAATCAAGAATAAAGTTAAAGGCAAGAAGAGTTGTCATATAAAATAATATTCCTAAATATTGAGGAAAATTCGTCAGGTTTTCTTTTGAATTTTTAAAGGGATTTTAGAATTTTAAAGTCCATCCATCGTTGACGCTCAAATTCCAAACAAATCCAATTCAATAAAAAATGTAGAACTGAAAAAAAAAATAAATTAAAAAGAAGAAAAAAAATTAAGAAAAAGAATGAAAAATAAAAACGAAAAAATCTTTAATTTCGTATTTGGTTTATTATCCTTTAGATTTTTCTATTGGCGATTCGAGTGAAATTGAACGTGATGCCGGATTAAATAATATGATGCATCCGCTAAATTATTCGCTCGCTGTCGTCCAATATGTTCATAATGTGTATATCAATTTATGATCAAAAGAAAAATTCTTGATATTCCTTTCTCTCTAAATCTCTATCTCTTTAATTACAATTACAAAAAAAAAAAAGAAAAATAAGAAGAGAAGTGAAAATTATATGATAAAACAAAAGTTAAAAATTAAAATAAAAATGTTAAACACTCTAAAAACATAGATCTAAAAATTGAAACTAAAACACATCATCATTGCATGGATGTATATATTGGTAAAATATCGTAACGAGTTCAAAGACTCGTGTTCACCGCAAATTCATTATTTCAAATTGTTTTTTTTTCTCTTTTTTCATTTTTTTTTTTTTTGTTTGTTTGTTTATTTTTTCATCAAATTTTTATTTTTGTTTTGTTGTTGCTGTTTATTTTTTAGCACGCCGATTATAATCTATATTCTCCTCAACTAGAAACGAATTGTATTTGCTTAAATATTGTAACAAAATTCAATGTTTAATCGGTTCTCCAGTTATTTACTATTTTTATGGTCGATTTGGATTAACTACTTAAACAATAATTTTACACTTAACAACGACGAAAGAAGAAAAAAAAGAGAAAAAATAATAATAAAGAGGAAAACAACTAAATCAAAATTGAATTGATAAAAAACTAGCTACAAATTAGAATAGATTATGTGCAATTGCACAAAGCCAAACATTGCACAACAGCGTAGAGCACAGGAATAAAAATGTTTGGGTGTGTGTGTATGGTTCAACGTAAGCACATCACGCGACCATTAATTCATTCACACACTTACAGTTTCATTGTCATTTTGTTTATTTCGTGTAAGTTACAATTTTGAGTTGAAATTACACAAAATAAAGTGGGGAAAAGGCAAAAAAATCGAATTTCAAAATGATTATATTCTTGTGAATGTTACGATATATCGACGTTTGCTTGTTTGTTTTGAGCAGCCCAAAATTACGTATTCAGATTTTCATCTTATTCCTGATGCTCTTTCGCTATCTCTCTATCTCTCCAAAACATATTAGACAAGTAGAAGTGACAAGAGATCTGAGGTAATCACTTTTTTTGTTTCATTTTGTATTTCAAAAGAATAGAAAAAAAAGAAAACAAAATTGGCTTGGCTTTAAGCGTACCATCATTCGTAAATATCAATCGTGTCTATTTCTAGTGGAAAGACAATAGCACAAATTCATCATATTCTCAACGAGTTCCATTGCGAGAATAACATTAATTTGTCGAAAATGAATCTTGTCATAAATCATATAATTTAATGTTCAGAGCTGAGAATGTGGCCAAAATAATTCATTGAGTTGCTTTAAAATCGAATTGAAAAATATCATAATTGTATAGACAAGGCTCTGGATTGCAATGCATCAGTTTGTTGGGAAATTTGGAGCTTCTTGAGGAAATCTTTGATTTTACCCGAAAAAAAGTTATTTTCTTTGCATTTATTTTCCTATTGGTTCCAACCAAACCGGTTTCATTACCAAATGAATCGACAGTGGTAGCGTTTCAAGTGTTCGGCCATTGAGTGTAACATTATCACAAATGCTCCGATTTAAACTGAAATTGCTATGCACCTTGGGTCTAATAATCATGATCTATCTTTGAAAGCACGCTAAATGCATCCATCGATATGACTATAATAAAATCAACTTTTATTTTGTTCAGAAGATTTTTTGTTTTGAATTCTTCTCTAGTTTTCACGATTTTCTATTTAATTTTCACAATCTTTTTCTCTTGGTTTTTCGGAACCATTTTTCATGATTCAAAATGTTAAATACTTTCTTTGAATTCATTTCAAGAGCTGACATTGTTTTTTCCATGATCATTTTCATTCGTTTGTGTTATAAATAAAACACAATTTCAATTGAACTAAAATCTAACCCATTTTTTTCTAAATAAGTAAGTACATTGCACTTGGTATGAGTTATGGCAATTAATATGATAAAAAAAGAAAAACGTAAAATGAAAATGAACTGAATTTGATCGGAACACGCATATGACTTGGTTAAATTAAGAGAATAAATTGACGAGTTTTACTAACTGACCGTGTAGTGATTGATCATTGATCAGTATCGAGAATTCAATCCATAAATAATTAGTTTATTCGAATTAAATGTGTCATTCACTGCACCGTGTTGCACCATCTTTATTTCTTTAAGAAATGTGAAAAGAAAAAAAAAAATGTAAACAAATTTTCAGTTTGTTGTTTTTTCTTTTTTTTTTTTTAAATCCCATTTTCTTATCTATTTATGTGTGTGTGTTTGTTGGAAAGTGTATTTGTGTTTATATTTAAACCAATGATTGTTGATCCACATCATAACTATGTATATACTTGTATATCGAATATATATTCAGCTATCGCTTATAATTTTTTTTCTTTTTCATTTTCACGATAGTAATATCATAGATTCGTGCTCTCACTAAAGGCTAATGTTAATCTATTTGTTTATATATAATATATATATATATATATATCAATACGAATTTGAGTGCACTTGGATAAAGTTGCATTGGTTTTTTTTCTTATTTTCTTCCTCTTGTTCTAGCTCTCCACTTGATAACTCTCCTTTTTCACATCAATTTATTGGCATCTAGCTATGTTTTCTTAATTTTTTTTTTTTTTTTTCATTTATTTTCATTTTCATTATCATTTTATGTTTACAAATTAGTGCAGGTTTCATGAATATCCGTGTGTGTTTGTTTGTTTGTGTGTTTGTGTGATTTTATGTTAAATTGATTTGTTTACATTAGTACACTACATTATCATTTGTATGTAAATATCATTTGTAGTGTGCATTGGTAAATATATTCACATCAATGTTAATTTATCATCATCTTTTTTTTTTTTTTTTTTTTTTTTTTTTTGTATTTTTTCTTCATCATCTTCATTGCACATGACGAGAATTGAGAAGAAAAAACAAAATGACATACAACGAAACAGTTAGTTTGCTGGAATTGACGGGAATCATTTCTAAATAACAATAATTGGTCTATATTATGCACATCTTTCATACAAGACTGACACAATGTGTAGTTTTGTTTGTGTATCTGTGTGTGTGTGTGTGTGTGTGTGAGAGAGAGAGAGAGTGTGTGTGTGTGTGTGGATTTGTTTGTTTGTTTGGATGTGCTTCTAATATTTATACATTTATGTGTGATCTCTCTCATTTGTTTTCTCTCTCTTTTATTTTCTATGTGTGTTGTTGTTGTGATCATTTGACATTTTCTTGTTATTCAATACAATTTAACACACATTTTCACACACATCATTTGTCGTTTTTTAATTTAATCTAGCTTAAAGTTAGTTTATCTAAAAAGGGCGGAAGTTGATACAATCGATTTGGTTGTGTTCGGTTCAATGTTTCTCACTTTCTCTCTCTCCCTCACTCTCGTTCTTTCTTTCTTTCTTCCCTTCTTCATTTTATCATGGCTGTCCTTTTACAGACGTTTTAGGTAACAATGTTCATGGTTGTTTTTAATCGGTTTTCTCATTTCAATCGTTCGTTGCTAATCCCTTGGTATTCACGGTGCCATTTTTCAAGTACTCTTTGTTTTTTCATCAACTAGTAAAATTCAACTTCGACAACAGCATGACTTGAGTTGATCTCAAAGGATGGTACATCATTTCATATGAAATTTATCATTCAGAAAAATGGGATCATTTCAAACGACTTGATCAGTTAAAATGAATTGATGTCATAGAACGCCTTATTTATTTCAAACGCTTTTACAGTGATTCAACCATATCGTTTAAATTTCTAATTTTAAATGTCTTAAGCAACATGAATGATTGAATTCTTCCAACTATTCATTTAAATAAAAATACGTAAATTGATCTTTTTTGCAAAATTCATAAATGATTAACAACGAAATGCCATCGATTAGACTGAATTAAAATGTGAAAAAATAGAAATAAACAAAAAAAAAAACACCGTTCTTTCAGAAGATTTAATGGAAAATGTCTGAAAAGAATAAAAAATTGTTGATCAAAGGAAAAGTTGCATTGAAATAAAAATTTCTTTGCAATTTAACGACGAACGTTGAGAAAACCCGAAATGGATCGTAGGAAGAGTGGCACATTAAAATTCATATTTATGTCAAAATTTGTCTAGAGTGTTTCATTAAAGCTTTGTCAATTTCGTTATGGTTGTCACACATTCACACCTATGGAATAATTTTCTCTCTCTATCTTCCTTCTTTGCTTTCATTCAAATCTTTTGCTGTCATTCAATTGAAATATATATATAATTGTATATTATGAATATATAAATGTATTGTATATATATTTAAATATCATCATATCTATTGAGAGTGTGTCACTTGGCATTATTTTATATGCATTCACAATATTTTCCGATTTGTTTTGCCATTTGCTTTGTGTGTGTGTGTGTGTGTGTATGTGGCTGTCAAATTGGCATGAGACAGTCAATCAGTGTGGCATCAAAAAAAAAAAAAAAAAAAAAAAAAAAACAAACATTGTCACATTTACGTTAAGTGTACAGTTTTTACTTGGAATCGGAGCACACAATGCCACCAACATCCAACATGTTCATTTTATCCTATTAAACCATATCGAATCTTTTCTAATTCATCGAAAAATGATTCCAATTTTCTTGGAAAATAAGTTAAATTTGTAATTTCAACATTTGTTATTACTTTTTTTTAAATTCTTATGTACAAATTTATGTACACCCAGTTTCGCTGAATGTGTCGATTTTAAAGCGATAATTGGCACTATGCTGCACGTGCTTTTCAGGGTCATGCCACCCAAAACTGAAAATGAATCGGAAGAAACAATCATTTCCATTGAACATATTTAGATCTTGAATATGTAAATTTCATCGTGTGAAATTGAATTGAGTTTTTTTTTAGAACGAAGACGACTGAAGTAGCACATGCATTTTGGTTTTATTTCATAAGTTGAAGACCGTGGTTATACTAAAAATTGATTCATTTTATTTAAATTTTTTTATTTTCTCTTTATTTGTTTCACTAAAACAAAAAATACACACGCACACACATTTTTGAACATTTAATAAATCATACAGAAAATGGTCTCTCCATTTCAAACTTTCAAATACACATTGTCATAATAATTTCCTTTTTCTTTTGGGTTCCTTCATTTTAGAAAAGAATTTTAAAAAAATAAAACGAAAATTTAAATATATATATATGTTCTAAGCTCCAAATCGTACGTGCGGGGGGTTTTGGTCATATGAATGAAAATTTTCATCATGTCTTTCCGAAAATGGATCAATTTCGATATATAAATTAATCTGTAAACAATCATTATGCACAAGATTCGAGTAAATAACAGAAAAAACAAATTCACTACCCGCACACCTATTCATCGGCAATATAAAGAATTTTCTTTGCTCAAATTTTAAAAAAATTAATTCGCAATTGTCCCAATCAACAATCTAATACATATTTTTGCGCCCACTTTGACTTGGTCAATATTTGTGTTTCGAAGCATTCAATGTTTCACACGTTTTATTTCATTTTAATTTTTTTTTTTTTTTTTTTTGCACTTTTTATCTCTTCACCGTTTATACACATAAGGACTTATTTATATCTGCCATACTTAAACTAAAATGATTTGTTTCTTCTTTAATAATTAGTGACAATTTTCTCCACAAACAATAACAATTTTATCTCTTGTTTCATAATAATTTTTTTGTTGTTGTTGTATCTCTTATAATTAATTACATTAGTTTTTTTCCATTTATTTTTCTTGTTGTTGTTTTAATCTTCATTTAGATTTGAAAAAAAAAAAAATACTTTTACGCACAACATGTTGTATGCGAAACAGTAAAAAAAATATTCGAAGATTGATGGCTTTGAACTCTTCGGCCAATTGCAATTACAAATAAAGTGAGAGAGAAGAAAAAGAAAATGGGATGAGGAAAAGGGGAAATGAAATCTAAAGATGAAGAGAAAAAAACAAGAAGGAAATATGCATCAAAATCAAAGCGAATTATCTTCAACTAAGTATATATATATATATATATATATATATGTGTGTGTGTTTATGTGTGCATCGTGCATTGTCCCCATATTATGAATACATTCAATGTTAGTATTCAATTGGAATATGAAAAGAAAAATCACATGTTAAGCTCGATATAATTGGTAAAACAGTAGAATGATTTCGAATACGAATCGAAATCACTCTGGGGCATCCAGAGTCTTTTTCTTGTTTTGTGTTGATTAAAACACTGGCTCTGTGTGGCTCCAAAATTTTATAACATATAAGCAATTTCGATCTCGTCATCGAAATTCATACTCAATTATTTGCATATCATTTCGTTCTTTGTTTTGTTTAAATATTCTATTTCTCGTGACGTTTTTTCTTTCTCTCTACCATTTTAATGACTTTTTCATTTACGTATGTGTATTTATCTAATGATTTTAACTATGGCCTAAGAAGGATTCGCGTGATTTTCTTGTGTCTCTCAATTGTTTTGTCATTTTTAATAAAAGTGTGTGTGTGTGTGTGTGTGTGTGTGTGTGTGTGTGTGTGTGTTTTATAGCTTGGTATGGTATGTGTTTGTAAGTGAGTGAGTGTTCGTGTGTGTGATCTAGATATTTGGCGTGGCTTAGACGTATATAATAAAGAACGTATCCTTTGTTCATTACGATTTGACAGACAAAAATGAATCTGATTTCTTAACGAAATAACTTAGCAAAATAAGTGTTTTTACTGCAACTTTTTGTTTACATTTAAACGTGTATTTCTCAGCAACGAACAAACAAAACATCAACAACCATTACAAATCATATTATATGTATATTTTGTATATATAGATATATAATCATTTTATTTTTTTTTTTTCTTCTTCTTCTTCATCGTGTATTTTACTTTTTCTCTTTTATTTTTTTCTCATTCATTTATTGATAATTCAATATCTATCTCTCTTCCTCTCTAGATAGAGAGTCTGTTCAGTTAATTCCATTCGTCGTTTTCATTAATTATAATTTAATGTATAATTTTGGTAATGATAATTACTGCTTATGTTACTGTCATCAAGATTTCTATTTTCTGTCTCACAAATTCCGAAATAAATGAATTTGATGCGGTGAATCTGATACATCTTCAATTCATTTCCATATGCAACTGTTTCATGATTTCTTTCTTGGCTGTTATGTTTTATAAGGGTGTGTATGTGTGTGTGTATGCTTACAGATGTTGTCTCTTCACATTTGTTTTACTTTTAAATGAAACAACAAGATGATCAGAAGTGACACCGATGCAAACAATCAATGCAACATTGTTTCTTGAAAAAAAAAAAAAAAAAAAAATTTCTCTTGTGTGTATGTGGATTTGTAATTTTTTTTTTTGTTTTTTGTTTTGTTTTTTGGGTACGAAACGCATCTCTGATTCAACGCATTTTCATAAATTTAATTGGTTTCATTTTCCTTCTTCTTCTTCTTCCTCATTTTTCACCTCTCATCTTATAGCACAAATATTGCACGAAACTATATTCTCTTCATTTCACTTGTTTGCTACGGTTTACACGCATTTTGTCATGGTTGGTCATAGCTGATCTGATGTTGACCATCCTTCAGATATTCGTGGCCTTTTATGACTCTGATTTGGTGAATCGTAATCTTGAAGATGAGCGCTGTTATTGTGCCGATGCATGTCACTTGGTGATGATACATTTGTCGGTGTCACGGACCCTAATTGATAAAAAAAACGAAAAAAAAAAAAAAAAAAAAAAATGACAAACAATTCAGAATATTAATTTTTGAAAAATTCCAACTGTTTTTATTGTTTTCAAGACACATGTGAAAAAATGTATATACTTATTCTGGTTAAGTAATCAGTTAAATTTCACATGGGAAACCATTTTTCGATAGAAAAAGAGTCGTTTTTTCAATGGATTCTTATTTTCCGTTGAACATATTATTTCTCAATGCAAATCAAAATGAAATTGAAAAAAAAAAATTATATCTCACCTGGTGTCGGTGTTAAATGACCACCGGTCGAATTTGGCCTTGAACTCATAATCAGATGCTGTTGCGGATGATTTAATATGCTTGAATTTGATGTTGCATTATTCATCGTTGTTATTGATAGACTATAGTCAAGCAACATTAAGTAACGAATATACATTGGATTCAGGCATGTATTCAAGATTGATTTTGAAGTTGAAATTAAACGAAGATACAACCATTTTTACCGTCACAGTAGAGGAGGTGTAGTCCAAGTGTATGAAACAGAAGACAAATTGAAATAAAATCACATTAATATTTTGAACATGTGCAATGACAATTACTAAATGGGCAAAATTGATCGTACTCATTTCTACTGTACACTAAAGTGTTTCCGAGAACTAAAAATTAAAAAAGGGGGTGTCTTGAATTAAGGAGAACAAAATTCTATATCAATTGATAGTATTGACAAATCAATGATAAGCAATTGATATTCACACTTCCCGAACCTTTAGAATGGTTCACATTGTATTGTTTATGAATGTTGACATATCTGAAGCATATTTCAAAACGTCAAATGTAAATACAAACTTCGTTGTTTTAACTGTTTTCTGTATTTACAGCAGATTTTCTTTTCATAATAAATTTAGGAACCTCATTTGATTCGAATTTAATGCAAAATTTATGATTCTGTTCATAAAGAAAGTTTCAAATCAGTGTCAATATTTTCATTATGAAGCAATACGTTGTTAATAACTCGATAGAAAAAATAATCAAGTATCGATTGGCCCAATAACAAAGATTTCAACAATGGCCTCAAGCATTTGATCAATCAATACACAAACGATGTAGTCACTAATTTACATACGCATGGAAAGAAGCACATTATTCAGTATTTGAAACTGAAAGTGTTCGAATGGAACACAGTCGTAGAAGATGACTCACAGAAATTTTTGCCAAGTGACATCGATAGTGTTGTGCAATTGATTGTAGAACAAAAATTTTACATTTGCACTTGCATGTGACTGGGCATCTCTACACCTAGAGGAATTTGACAGTCAATATTCCAACATTTGATTTCAAATGTAATATTTCCAACGAACGTTGTAATATTTACAACCATGGTTGGAATTCTATCATCACAGATTTGTTTACACTAATACCGATCCGCTTGAGCGCGCAGTTGGAATGTTACACTTACAACCAAATGCGCAACTGCGTTGGTATTAGTGCAAACAAATCTGTGATGATAGAAATCCAACCATGGTTGTAAATATTACAACGTTCGTTGGAAATATGACATTTGAAATCAAATGTTGCAATATTGACTGTCAAATTCCTCTGAGTGTAGCGCTTTTTAATGCCAATCAGCGTAATTCGTAGCAAATTCAGTTGCTCTATGAAATACACAGCAGCAGCTCATTCTTAATTGCCGTGGTGTCGCTCACTTGATTTGACTCGATGTAATGATTGACATCAAGCCGTATGTATCTGCGTATGGCATTAACTGCTTTTTGAGCACCATTTTCTTCTTGCAAATCAGATTTTATTTCGACAGTAAAAATGGGTAGAAATGCAATTCAATTTATCCACAAAACTACTAATTAAAAGCGTTACGTATCTTAACTCTGAATTTAACTAAAAAAAATTGTTACCTGCATGTTTGCTGACTAGCTGAGCTTTGAGTGTGCGCCAAATGGTGATCTCGTGGTGGTGAAACCGGTTCCGATTTTACTTTAATTGCTATCGGTGATGTGCTTGGCGGCGGCGTACTATTTGATACAGCCAGATGAGACAAACTACATTTTTGGTGAACAAAACACATTTAATAAAAATTAGATTTTTTCAGCAAATTTTTCAAAAAATTTCTTTTTTTTCATTTGATTGTTAAAGAGCGGGAATAATTTTACCGGCGGTCACTCACTTTGTATGATGTAAATTGTTGATATTTTGGTGATTCCAATTGGATAAGCTCATAACATCGCTTGAATTAATCGAAAAATCCTGGGGACCAAACGAGCTTAACGCTGGATATGGTAGTCCCGTAATGCCAGGCGTTTGTAATGCTACGACAGGAGTATTTATGGATGATTGTTGCCGATGCTGTTGAAAAGAGACATTTTCGTACTTGTTATTTCAAAAGAGAAAAATGTTCGGTAAATTCGGTGTATTTTTTCTTTTGTTTTGCTTATCATATTTTGTGAAAATGTTTTTTGTTTTGTTTTTTTTTTTTTTTTTTGTCAATAGTTCCTTACTTCATTGTATGTAATCTCATCATTTGGCTGCAATCCAGAATTATTCATAGAACCGGGAATGACAACTCTCAGACTGGAATTACGAACACCCTGCCCACCAGGAGAATGCTGTCGATGGCCGATATGATGCGAAGCTGAAATAATGATTATTATTCAATTAACCACAAAACAATTAATAACATATTATATGATGATTGGTTTAGCATAAATTGAAATGGAAATTGGTGTTCGAATCAAATTGGGGAAAGGGAATTCAAAGTGCCATGGGAAAATCTTTTTTCTTTTCTTTTTTTTTTCAATTTTTATGAAAATCACTGACAAAACCACAAAAACACATATAAAAATGTAGCGCCACGAAATTCAACGCATTTGAATTTGAACGGGCGATTTATTTTTTTGCGGCTTTGCGGTGTGACATGTTGGGGCGAATACCGTCGCCGTTCGAAAATGGAATTTTGCCGGGAGGGTGTTTTTTTTCTTTTTTTGGTTTTCTTCAATTTGATACTAACATTTATTATGATGAACGCCCATATTTGGACTTTGCCCTGGACTCGGTGATCCACCAAGCGGTGATGCAGAATTTGGATATCCATTTGACATGTCAAGCATCGAACTTGTTTGATAAACTAAATGAATACAGAGAAAAATAGAGAAAGTGATAGAGACAGAGCGAAAGGAAGACAGAGAGCGAGAGCGAGAGCAAGAGCAAGAGCAAGTGTGTTTGTTTGTTTGTGAGTTTGCATATGAGGCAGTCTTAATACATTTTATATGAAAATAATCCACCTCCACCAATCAATGGATTTCTGTACAAACAACGCGCACATATTATCTACAAATTTATCGTAAATTTTCTACAGAAATAAAGAACAATTCTTAAACTCATACTTGAAATATACTCAACATTTTTTTAATGATAAGAAATCCAAAAAAAAAAAAAAAAAAAAAAAACAAAAATGAAAATGTGAAATGAATTCTCTAAACTCAATTCGAATGATTCTAATGGTTTATCAAACTATCGATAAGCATGTGCTTTGGCATATGATTTGGATTGTAAAAATTACCTGAATCAGTTTCAGAGCTCGATGGTCTCGGGCTGATGTTTGTGTGTGCCATTTGTGGACTAGCTTGTAGCATGGCCGATTCACCATAGTTAGCTGTGATTGGCACAGTTACTGGAAGTGTATAATTGGCTCCCGAAATTGCAACGCGTTGCTGTTGATTTCGTTGCATTATCATTTGAAAATCTTCATCGATTTTATTGTATTTCGCCTCAGTTCGTGGTGTTAATGTATAATCGGCTTCTGGTTCTGGTGAATCCGGTGACATGACACCATTTTTATGCTCTTTCTGTTGTATTTCAAAGGAATAATGAAATGATTTTTTTTTTTTTTTTTCAATTTTTCACCAAAATAAATTGATTTTTCCGAATTTTTTTCTTGTTTGTCCATTTAGTAGATTCTATTGATCGAGATTGAAAAACCGTGAAACATTCCCAAGCGCCAAATCCAATCGGAAATGTGTTTTTCTGGTTGTTGTTGTTTTTCTATTAATTTGATTGGATTTTGAATAATTTGTTTTGTTTGGTTTGGAAACACGTGGAAATGTTCAACAGCATCGAACAAATGTCGATATAAATTCGGAAATACAGTGTAACAGGCGACCAATTTGGTGAGTGAGTGAGTGAGTGAATTGTATGAGTGTGAATCGGATGAAAAAGGAAAAAAATACATACCTCAATGATATTTTTGTTTGTAAGACTTTCGTGTGGTTCATTGTATTCTGTATACTTCAGTAGCACTTTATCCATATCTGTACTGGCATATTGGTACAATTTATTACTGCTAGAAAATATTATTAATGCTATTTCACAGTCGCATAGCACGGACAATTCGTACGCTTTTTTCATAACACCGAATTTACGTTTGTTGAAGGTGACCTGAAAATCGATCAAATAAATAACGGCAAACAGCCACCGAAAAGTGCCGACCGACCGACCGACCGAGTGAACGAGCGAGCAAACGAGCGAGCGAGTGAAAAAGAAAAAAAGAAAAGAAAAGAAAAGAAAAGAATGGAATGATAAATACATCATCATCAAAATTGGAGAGAGCGATATTATCAAATTGCTAGTTCCAACATCATTCAATCGACTATCATTTGTGGTGGCATTTAAAATGCATCAATTAAAATCGCTATCATGCTATTTGCACGTTTCACTTAGTGGTATTGTTGTGTATATTTGGTTATGAAGGTGAAACTTGCAGCATGCATCGATCCATTTTCATCGTCTAATTGTCTCAACCAGCAGACGATATCGGAATTGAATGCTCGTTAGAAAAGCAGATGATAAGTGAAGAGGGGCAGGAGTGGATGGATACATTTGGCTTACCTGTCGGTTACGTTCATCCGTAATTCGGGATATTTGAATTTTCTTTCTACCCATGATTTCAACGTTCAACAAATTTACTAATAATTATAATTATAAAATGTGTGTGTAGTTCGATTTGGCGAACGAATTTGAACTTTGAATGAAGCTTGATTGATTGATTTACTGTTATTTATTTTAACCGTTAATCACTCTTTTTTTTTTGTTTTGGTACGGCATTAATTTCCTTCACACTTGAACTTTGCAAAAATACTTTTACTACCGTTTCACACAAAAATGTTTTAATTTCATAAGCTGAATATTTTTTCTTTTTCGATTTTACGAGCTCTTTTTCTCTACTTTGTTATCCTTTTTCCGTTAAAATGTCAAAAACAAGCAAACAAAATAATCTCTTCTCCTTGATAATCACGCGTTAATAATTGACTATACAAATCACATTAACCATTTTCTGTTTGAAATTGTTCCTCTTCTTCGTCGTCGTCGTCGGTTTTTAATTTATGTTCCTTTTTTCCGCTTCTATTTATTATTTGTTGGTTTTATTTTCCCTTTGATGAACTCGGGCAGATGTTAAAATGTTCCTCTTGAAAACCAGACCGGGTCAACGTTGAATTTTTAGCACCATTATTTACTTCTCAAACTTGCACGCTAAAGAAAGAAAGAAAGAAAGAAAAGAAAGAAAAAAAATTGT
The DNA here is from genome assembly GCA_029041755.1 of Resseliella maxima. Taxonomy (NCBI): domain Eukaryota; kingdom Metazoa; phylum Arthropoda; class Insecta; order Diptera; family Cecidomyiidae; genus Resseliella; species Resseliella maxima. Next base: position 127,649 of record JAQOWM010000385.1, on the reverse strand, counting down.
CCTGATTATTTCAATTGTTTCTACTGCGTTAGTTGATGAGAGGTCGATTTAAATTTTTCTCGCTTCGGCTTTACAAAGAACGAAAGAAATTGAGAGAGAATATGCTGAGAAAATTGAAAGCTTCAGAGAGAAAGAGACGGTAGAGAGCTAAAATGTGAAAAAGATAGAGGGAGTGAGAGAAAGAGAAAGGGAGAGGGAGAGGGAGAGGGAGAGGGAGAGGGAGAGGGAGTGAAAGGGAGAGGGAGAGGGGGAGAAAGAAAGTGACAAAAAGAAAAACGGAAGTGGGATAGAGAATCAGAAAAAGTAAAAGTGGATGACAGAGAGAATGTGAAAAAAAGTGCGAATTGAAACCGCGTCCGATGTTCAAGTACATGAATGTTAATATGAGAAATAGCGTGTGTTGGCAAAAGTTCAAAGTGAACATTTTTGTGTTGGTTTTTGATTGCGACGCTAAAACTGAGAAAAATAAAGAAGTAAAATTGTGACCTGCCACAGGCCCACTACTCAATGAACAATTTCTAATTGAGGCTCTTTTGTATATTGTTACGATTAACAGCATAATTAGTACACTCAATCGTTTCTATTTCTCCATTAGATGACGAAAACAAAAATTCCTTTTTTTTCTAAAAATATCTAGCACACACAAACACGCATACAATTAGCTATACACACACATGCACACGAATACACATATAAGCATAAAATGTCAATTTTTGAAATGTGTTTGCACGGAAATTTGTTGAAAAGAGATTCATTGCCGGCTGAAAATGTTGCATGGCATTTTTTTTCTATATTGACTATCTTTATGTGTTTCATTTGTGATAAAAATGTGAATGAATGAATGAATGAATGAAATGAGTGTGATGCCAAAGCTGGCAATTCAAATGAACAAACATCCACCATATTCACAGCACACTTTCACTGTCTTATGCTCATCGTTTGCTACTCAATCGGATCTTGTGTTTTTCATTTGTGTGGTGGTTTAGTTAGTTTGTTTTTCGTTTTTACTATCTACTCCGGACGATATGATATTATTTTATATTATGCACAACATAGTAGCAAATATACGAAAAAACTTTTATCATCCCACGCCATCAAAATCGCCATTGCCATCAGATCCTTTTTGCCGATATGTTATTTGTATTTTGTGACATTATTATATTGCTCATGTGCATATGTTGATGATTTTGCTCAATGTGAGAGAGAGAGAGAGAATATCGCAAAAAATTTCCTTTCTTGTCATCTTGTAGTTTTGCACAGAGTGCCCACTCGACAATGTTTATCTTCAATGTGTCTTTTCTGTCTCTCTCTCTCTCTCTCTCTCTTTTCTTTTTTTTTCCATTTTTTTCTTCATTTTCTTTTTCTTCTATTTGTTATGCTACTCAAAAGTCATAACAACGACATCGAGAGCAAAAAAAAAGAAAAAATTATGAGTAAAGTGAATGAGATTGTGTGAATGTGAATGGCAAATGAGAGAAGATACACTGAGAATGTGAATGGAAACATAGAACGGTATTTTGTTGCGGAGCGCGATCCAGTTGAACTGTGTATATTTCAAAGATGACCATTTCAGGCAATGAGAAAACCAACTCAAGGTTGTTTTTCGTTTCTTTTTTTTCGTCGTCGTTTTTCCCTCCATTCTGATCAAACAATGGACTGATGGGTAACGTTGTGCGTGTATTTTACCGATTTGATTTTTCAAAGTGAAAACACCTTGTCGAAATTGTCAATGATAGTCAGAGTGATGGAAATGAGCTCAAACGATTGAGCTGGTGCTTGAACAGCGAAGCATTATAGTTGGGGGTCTGAAAATGTGTATGAGTATGTGAAACGCATCAAATGAAAATTTCCCATTAAATAGGGCGGCAATAACGGGCATCATACAGCGCAATAGAGCTCACAACAGAATTAGTCACACGTGCTCGCGTGTGCTTGCAGAATTCCGATTTTAATGCGTACAATGAATATGACGACAATGAGCAAAGCATGAGCATATGAAACCAGAACGGGGTGAGTGAAGAAAAAAATGTGAATATATGGAATAGAAGAGAAAAAACAACACGCACACGAACATTGTATATATACACACATATATGTATATATTTTGAAATGTATCGCTATGGACAATTGTTATACATACGGCTGGGCAAACGAACGAATGAGCGAGCAAACAAGCAAAGCGAGCAAGTGTGAAAAAGCATTGAATGAAATGATGACAGCAATGGAAGTATGTATCGCACGTTCAAACAATGACAAACGAACAAGAATAAAAAAAAATGGTCCAAAAAGTGTGTGTGTGTGTGTGTGTGTGTGTGTGTGTGTATGAGGCAGAAACAGCAAAAGGGAAAAAAGCCTAAACAAAGTTAAGGCAACGTGATCAGAGTAGCTAAATTCGAAGGCAACACCACACAAGAATATGCACGAAACCAAACTAGGTGCTGCTACTGACGACTGACAGATGAGAATATGACATCGTTCCCGACACATTATTAAGAGCATATAGAATGTGTGTGTGTGCCCAAAAACCGTTTACCGTTCGACTCGGATGAACCGAAGAGATTGTATGTGTATGTTATTCAGTGGCGCGTTATATACGCGATGGGAATGTGTCTATTTTCAACAACGAAAATCGCTTTGTGAACAAGTAAATGAGTGAGCGAGTGAGTGTGAGAGAGTGCTTTCGGCCTACGCATAGATCCCTCTCCCCCATTTCAAATCAAGAAAGAAAAACTGTATTACATCGAATTGACTGGGCAAGAAGATTGAGAAAAAACACATGAAAAATTCAACTAGAGAAAAAAAATTTCGAATCAAGTTGTAAACTTGCGCGCATCTCCTCCTATGATGAAAATCACAGATGCTCCTTCTCTTTCACAAACACACACACACACTCGCTTTATCTCTCTTTTCTTCTCTTACAGCCTTATTACAGCTGCCGTTATTCGATGTTTGTTGTTATTGTTTGAGAGCATCTTTTGATTATTATATTTCTGCTTTTCCGCCTTCGTCTCTTTCGCATATCACTTTCGCTTTGTCGTCGTTTGTTCGTTTGCTTGTTCGTTCGTTGGGTGAAGTTTTTGTTTTTTCCTTGGCTACTAAGCCGCTCAACAACATTTTGAGCACGCATGTTTTTCACACGAATTATCGAACCAAATTTTATTCATATCATCATCATCATCTCATATTGGGCTGTTGCTATTGCTTTTGGCTTGTTTGTGCAATTGTTCACTTTATCATATGAACTGAATAAATTCCGTGGTCACTGTTTGTACACAAGATAAGCAACACTGGATTAACATCATAATTGTATACAAGTTCACAAAAACGTTTTACATATTTCTCGACAATTCAATAGACATCAACATTGTCATCGTCATCGTCATAGTCAGCAGACAGATTATAAATTTAATTCGACATTCGTTTCAATGTTTGAATATTTGTTCAATTGTTATGGAACAATCTCCGATGGTAACCATATCAAAACAATTTTTACAAAAAAAAAAAAAGAAAAGAAAATCATATAATTGGGCAACATTTTCGCATTAGATTGATTATTATTTGTGTTTAACAAAGCATAAGGTTCTTTCAAAGGACTTTGCTATTTATCTGATTTAGAAACTTTGCTCTGTTTCTCTTTTTCCTTTTCTTTTTCTTTCTCTTCTTCTCTCTCCCTTTTTCTCCATTCCTTTCGATTACACTCGTTCTGTTTTTCTTTCTTTGTTTTTCCCTCTGCACTTTCTTCATTTCCCAAACCGATTAGATTCATTTAAAAAAGCACATTTTAGTTAAAATTCGCTGAAATGTTCATATCGTCTTAGTGTTCATTCAATAATATTGACAGGCGCCAATTTATGTATTGCACATAAAATCGTCATTTTACTTGTGTACGCTTGAATATTTAAATTTTCTTCCAAAATTAATGCAAACATATTTAAACTACGCGAGGCGCGTGCTAAACGTTAAGATTTTCCCAAACGAATTGTTTTCCACTTAAAAAGTTTTCACGTTGCGAATATGTGGATAATGGTAAATGAGGGGGAAAATAGATGAGTAGACGACTGAGAGAGAGAGAGAGAGGGTGAGAGAGGGCGAGAGAGAGAGGAAGAGAGAGAAGAAAAGAGAGGTAATGAGAGGCAAAGAAGAGTGCTATAAAAACACAATTTCATCGCAAAATTAAAATTTAAAAAAAAATTGTTTACTAATTTGAGCCTGCCATTTTGGGGACAGTCAACATAAATTATAGCGTCGTATATTGAGCCGATGTGCCCGAGTTAAATCAAGCAAACTGAAATTGAAAACAGTTTCAAAATCAACAATTTCGTTTTTTTTTTTTCATTTCATCATTTCGGTGATGCTAAGGAAAACTTTGAGCCACATCGAAACCATACCAAAATGTTCCGTTCGTTGTAAAGCAAAGAAATTATTTACAGCTTTCGGTGCATCATTTTGCACATAGAGAATTGTCACATGAATGCGCGCGTCCAATTGTTCACCATAAACACATTTGATTGTCGGCATTTGTAGGTTTCGTTCATAAAAATCCAATTTGTCGACAGTGAGACTGAAAGTCAACTTTTATATTAGATGAACGAACCGTTTCAATCCCATCGCATTTACAAGTTTCAAATTAAATAACAAAACACGGACGACATATCAAGAGATAGAAATTGTGTGATAGAGAAAAGTAGAAAGAGACAGAAAGAAAAGAAAAACATAAATAAAAAAAAAGCAACAACAAGACAAATCGCCAACCACTTCTTGTTTATTCATAAAATGAAAGTTTGTCGTTTACAAATTGGATATTATTAATGATATCAGTTGATTTGATTTGTGTCCATTGAAAATTTAGCCAGAACTTCTTGTTTTCTGTTTTGGTCGCCACATAAATGCTATTTTCGTATATGTTTGGCGTTTTGTCGATTCTTTCTACTATGATACGGCTCTAATGAATGAAAGACCAAAAGTTAAACAGTTGTTTTCTCTCGTATTTTTTTTTCCGTCGCAATCATCGCAAACTTCTTTATATTTATATAAATTTTTATGCGAGGAAGATGAAAATTTTCGCTTTGAACGAGTATGATGAAGAGAAGAGAGAAAAAAAAATGTATGAAATTTGAAATTTTAATTCAATTCGATATAATTTTACTTTAATTCAACATAAATGGGGAATTGCTGTTTGAAGGCTCATGAAAGAAAAAACAGAACAGAAAATAACAAGCAAAATTGTGTTGATAGTTTTATGTATCGTAGCTGGTATTGTTGGAACGTGATTTGATGAATTCAAACGCCATATTTCCATAATTTGCAAGTCAGTGTAGAGGTCTAACCTCATAGCATATTGCAAACACTTGTATATTTTCTATTTTCAGTTTACAAAAACTAATTAAAACTGACATTTTTTTTAAGCGGCAAAGAGAAAATTCTTCTTTTCTTTATACGGCCTATCACGAGTATACATAACATAACTTCCGTCAACAATGAAAAACGTGAAAGAGCACGAAAAAATGTTGTTCTCATCACACACTTCGTAATGCGACGGTCGACAATACATTTTCGTTCTTTTTGGATTTGTTTCATTTTTTTTTTTTTTATTCGTCAACTTGAAATTCTATTCTTCTTTTACCACATTCAAAAGTCAAGGGAAATTAGCACGTTTTTTTTCAAACAATGTGAAAAGGGAGGGAAAGAGAATGAGAATGAGAATGAGAATGAGAGAACCGGAATAATAGAGCGAGTCAGAGGAATGGGAGAGGGGATCAGGGGCGAGGGGTGAACGAGGGAAAAGGATTGATTGGGGGAGAGAGAGGATGAGGGAGGGAGCGGTAGAGTGCAATTGAGACGAGAAAAAAAAAATGTTTCCAAAACCGCCACATTTGCTTCATCCATCATGGTTGCGGTCTCGCGTTGGCAGTTTTTTTTCGAAATTGAGAAATAAATCAGCCGAATGTTTTTTTTTTTCTCGTTTGGCTTTTCTTCGAGAGAATTTTTTTTGCTTTCAAACCATTTTGTATGTATTTGTATATCTTGAGAAATTTTCCGATAATTGTAGCCAAAAATACACGGAACGAAATTGAAATAGGCAGTGCTAAATAGTTGTCGACATATGAAATATCAAACACACAAATGTATAATATATGAATGAATTGAAAATAGAAATGGTCCATAATTGGAGATTGTTTGGTTTTTTTCTTCTTTTTTTTCTCTAAAAAAAAAATGCAATGAATGTTTCGAACTTCAAGAATGTCCGGAACAAATTATGAAAATATACATGCAATGGATTTATATGAAGAGAGATAGCGAGCATGTGTGTGTGATGTCGATTGTAAAGATAACGATGATGTGTTGTGGTTCGTCGACGTCAATCGACACAGTTCACACACAATGTGGTATAATGTGATTGTATGTGTATGGAAACAAATATTTGAATTGGTAACTGAATTGGTTTTTATGCGCTGACAGACAGACAGATAGATATATCGAAAATAATAAAAAAATGCTTTATTTGTAATAGAAGCCAATTTGAAAATTAAACGGTTACCGCAACAACAACAACAACGACAGCCACGACAACAAAATAAATGAACGTTCGAATTGAATGCAAACGCCTATCGCTTGACACATTTGACAATTGAAAAAGCAAAAACCAAAATAAAAGGAAGCAAAAAACAATTCACATTAGCATAATTTGGAATTCTATAGATTTGTCGGGGGGTCTTTTTTCTCTTCTATTTTATTTCAATTTTGTTATTCACTAATCATTAGTTCATCAGCCAGCAAAGCACTAATCATGAAATCGCATCAAGGGCAAGGTCAAAGCGAGGCTTACATATCGAATACAATGGGAAACAATACACAATGAAAACAGAAAGATAGGGAGGTAGTGTAAAGGGAAGAGAAGCAAGAGTTAAACAAACGAAACCAAATGCCTTGTTGAAAAATAATGAAGAAGTCGCAAAGCCAATATGTATATATCGCATTTTAAATGCGCCAGTACGTGCCAACAACAAAAGCCCAAACAACAAGAGAGAGAGAGAGAAAGAGAGAGAGAAGAGAGAGAGAGAGAGAGAGGAAGAAAGAGAGAGACGGCAAAAGAGAGAGAGAGAGAGAGGGACAAAAGGAAGAAGCTGAAAATCACACATACACATACACATACACATTTATGTAAAGACCAAAATACGGAAGAAAGACGCCGTCATCATTTCAATGTTAAGCTATTAAAGACACAATGAAAAGCAGAACAAATGTTTTCTACTTCCTTACTTTATTTTTTCCAAAGGGTAGTTTGGGTCTCACTCTCTCTGTCTCTCTCTCCCTATAACTCACTCTCACTATCACTGCCACCGTTGCCCTTTCTCTCTCTCTCTCTCTCTCTCTCACACACACACACACTCACTCCATTTTCTTTGGTTCATTTCAATGTGTAATTGTATTCAGTCGGTTCGCGCGTCGCACAAAACATTTCAACGATATTCACTTGGTTAATAGTTTATGATTGTTATGAATGATTGTGAGAGCGACTCAATGTACGAATGTTGAATATAGCCTTGGCCAAATAGCGCAGCATTTAATACATATTCAGTTTGTATATAAGCCAAGAAAGAAAAACAAACGACGACGACAAAAATAACAACAACAATAAAAGCCAAGTGAGCGACGGCCACAACAACTCAAACACACACACACACATACACACTGTGAGCAATGGACACAAATACAAACAAAAACAAAAATATGTGTCGACCGACTACACTGATTGAAAATGTCATATCGCCGATGGTGGTCATTCATTACATTTTATGAGGCTCATAACAACCGAACATGTAAATTGACATGACATTTTAGCATTGTTGTATGCCACTAACAGCATATATATATATTGTATATTTGATTTGGTCGAAGTAAAAAGAAAAAATATATACAAACGAACCAGAGAACAAACAAAAAAATGAATAAAAATGTATGTAAAAGTAGCAATTGCGGCCAAAAGTAGAAATGTAAAATGTTAAAAACCAACAAAATAAAAGAAGAAAAAAAATTGCCATAATTCATCTAACCCCTTCTAATCTATTCACGGCACTCACAACAAATCAGCCGCTCGCAATACAATTATGGGCGCTCGCGAACACGCATCACATTTTCATTGGTCACCTTCCACAATTCAATTTAGAGCCACTTACAATGTTGATGGCTGCTGGTTTCGTCTTTTGTTTGACATGCGAGTGTGCGTGTGTGTTTGTATTTGTTCGTGCTTTCTTCGGTGTAATGCTAAAACTCGAAACGCATAGAATATGACGACATACCATGCGGTATTTAATACCATTACCTGCTTAAGAATGAAGATAGAGTGAAAGAATGGTAAAAGGAACGAAGGAACGAAGGGTGGCACAGCGGAACAGCCATAAAGTGAATGTGACATAAGAAGGAAAAACATTGTGGGAAAACAACAATAATAATAATAATAACGAGAGAGAGAGAAAAAAAAGCTTTAGCTACGATTTACTTATTTATTTGAAACAAATTCTTTGCTATTAACATGAACTAAGCACACACATATATATATATATTTATATTTTTAGCTCAATGTACATTTTTAGCTTTGATATTTCAATGTTTACGGTATTTCTATAATATTTACGTCTTTTATTTTCATTCTATCTATATAAATCTCAGTTGTATTTCTGACTCGGTAAAAATTGTGTTTGTGTGTGTTTTTTTCTTAGTTGCAAACGGTGTGTGTTTTTAATTGGAAGAACTTCAGAGCAAAAAAAAAAAAAAAAAAAACGAAATAAACAACCAAATTTACGAGAAAAAAAACACAAACAAAATGTGTCACATTAACAAAGTGAACGCAATGAAATGCGATTTGTGACCACAACACCAGCAACCGAGACAAAAAATGCACAATTTACAAATTTCGAAATAAAACAATAAACCAAACCAAACTAAACTAAACTAAAAAAAAAAACTGACAATTGATTAGACGAAAAGGCCAATATGGGAATTCACATAAACCAAATGGCCGCTAAATTGATGTGTAATGGCATTGAATTGCTTCCCCATCTCCATATCCTTCATCCTCCTCCTCATTTTTTTCTCCATCTCTCCTTTCAGTTCTTTCTTTGTTTAAGTACATCGTTGATTTTTGCAGCAATTTGAGCAATATCGTGTGGATTAGTTCGGCAACATCCGCCAATCATTTTTGCACCAAGCATAATCCATTCATCAATATAATCAACCAATGATGGTCGAACGTTATTTGTGACCCACGTTTTTGATTTTGGATCATAAATTTCCCCCGAATTTGGATAAACCATTATCGGTCGATCGGTAACACCATTAATTCGCTTTAATATTGCACTAACATAACCCAATGAAATGCAATTTAAACCAATTGCAACCACTTGTGGCTGTTGATTAACTAATTTAATAATTTCCGTTAATGATGAACCATCACAAATATGCTCATCATCGGTTGGATTAAATGAAAAATATGCGGTCATTGTTGGAAATTCGGTTAATAATTTTAATTGTGATATAACTTCGGATATCGATGGTATTGTTTCAAAACATAAACAATCAACACCACCTTTGATGAGTGCAGCAACACGTGGCCGATGAAATTTTACATATTCTTCATGTTGCAATTGATAATCACCACGATATTCAGAACCATCGGCCAATAATGTTGCATATGGTCCAACTGAACCAATTACCAATAATTGTTTCGTTTGACCGGTTTCATTTAAATAATCATCTCTTGCCCGTTTTGCTAATTCAACACTTTTTTCAATTAATGCTAATGCTTTTTTTTCATCAATGCCACGGCGTGCAAAACCATCTACAGATGCTTGATAGCTTGATGTTATCGCTATATCGGCACCAACACGAAAATAATCCAAATGCACTTGATAAATGAGCTCCGGATTTTCGACAAGCACTTTTGCCGACCATAATTTATCGTTAAGACTACAGCCGCGCGTTTCCAGCTCAGTTCCCAATGCACCATCAATTACTAGCAAACCTTTTTTTGCCAGCAAATCTGTCAACGGACTCTCACGAACTTGAACCGACATTGTTTTTTCTGTTTTGTTTTTTCTTCTCTCCTCCTTCTCTTGTTTTGATTTTGTTTTATCTTATCAATCGAATCAAATTGAATATGAGAAACAATGAAGAAAAACACCAAACAATCAAATGTGAAGTGACGGAAATTAATGAAATTGTTATACGAAGCGGTGAAGAAATCGAGAGTCAATGAATTACACAATGTGTAATGTGTGATGGTTATTTGTTTTATCTATCTATTCTCTCTCTCTCTCTCTCTTTCTCTCGCACACAATTTTTTTGTACGTTTTAATTGTATATACTTTTGTCGATATCGTTTCAATTACGTTTTTCATATGCCTATAATTGAAGAGAAGAAAAAAAAGAAAACAATTCTTCAACTAGAAATCATATCAAAGTGCTGAATCAATAAAATAGACCAAAGGAGAGGAAGGGTGCGAAGGAGAGCTAGAGAGCGAGAGAGCGAGAGAGCGAGAATGGAAATCTATCCATTTCTAATGGATTAAAAATAGCGATCACAATCGGATCTAATCATCTATCAATTTAATTTTGTATTATTATGGAGAAATAAGTGAGCATTTGTTTATGTTTATTGTTTTTGAGCGTGTTTATAGGACGAACTCATGTGACGCCAATGAAGCAAAAAAAAAAAAAAGCACACACACACCGAATTGTATGCCAAGTGAATTTTTGAGTTTTATCACAATTATTGTGTTTTAATTAACGCCAAAGAATGCTAGCGCATTTCATTCGCAATTTCTTTTTCATTCCTTTCTTCTTTTCATTGTCTTTTTTCTTTTTCTTTTTCTTTTTCTTTGTCTTTTTCTTACTTCATTTCTTCTTTGGCCGTCACTGTGTCACTGGCAATTGCCATTGTGTGAGTAATAAAAGTTTATACTTTTTGGGGGCTTTATTAATCAATCGATATTCACGGTTGTTTTGCGTGACAAAAATTCCCATATGATATGTGTCGAATGAAACTGAATTTTGTTGTTCAATCACGAATTATTCCACTTTTTTTCTTTTTCTTCTTCTTCTTCTTCCAAATAACCAAAAATTAATCACAATAAGGAAATGAATGGTATACGATGAAAGAGTGATCATATGAGTGTTGTCGGACGGTGTTGTCAACAAAAATTCATATTGGAATCAAATACAAAATAAATGTGATTTCATTGGCTGTATCGTACGTGAGCTGAAAAAAACAGTTCAGCTGTTTCTGTCATCGTTTGTCGTCATCGTCATTGTCCTCTTCTTCTTTTTGATATTTATTGAAGAAATATTGATAGGGCTTTGGAAATAAGCATTGGAATTGGTTGTAAATGCTGCAAATTTTAGTCGCATTATTTCTCTGCATGTGAATGTGTTTCGATGTTTTTTTTTTTTTTTTTTTTTTTTTGTTCGTTAGTTAAATTGTCGTCGTGCTTTGAATTCGGAACGTGAGAAAATAGCACGTGTTCAAAAAGACACGAAACACCAGACAAATTGGAAATGAGCGATTACACAACGGGCCCCAAAACAAATGCAACGTCATTTTTATGCAGGCAATTAGCTACCTACAAAGCAAACAGAAGGCAAAAGAAAAAACAAAAACGAAGAAAGAAGAAGGGAAAAAAATGTGCACACTGTCGTTGACGCGGCCAATGCAAATCAATCATTCTGTTCAATGCAAAATTTGGATTGGATTGACATAAGTAACATTCAAAAACACAGAAAATCCATTCGGACACAGTGAAACTATTTGGGAATTTGTATTTTTTGTTCGAATCGAAAACTTCACTTCGAGTTTTTGTGAGCGTTTTTGTTTTTATCTCGTAGAACGATGCAATTCCTATTAGGATCAATTATTGTCATTAGCTTTTGCGCGAAATACAGTTTTTATTGTTTTTGATTTTACTTAATTTGCTCTCTCTTTCTTTCTCCATAAAATACAAAAATTTCTAATCAAAATCTGTGCAAATTTGTGACACATTCGCTAGTTCTTTCGCTCTCTATCTCTCTTATTCTTTTCACTCTTTTGTCTCTCACATTTGTAAAATTCGGTACTTACTTTGAAAAGCGTTTGTTTGGGTTGCGCGGCTAATTAATTATTTGCAAGCAGCAAAAATTTTCCGTTGTTATTGCACAATGCACACGACACGTCTAAAGTGACCTTTTTGACAGGAAAAGAAAGACTCTATAATTGGCTGCGTACAATACGCCGACTGTGTGTGTGTGTTTTTTTTTTTTTTTTTTTTTTTGATTTTGCTTTATTTCTTTCTCTTCCGTCGACAATCGTTCACAAATTGTGTGCGTACATGTACGCGATTGTGTGTGTTTTGCAAAAAAAAAATCAAAGTGTTTGTTTTTTTGTCATGTTTTTGAGATATAAAATCGACAAATCGAAAGTATTTAAAATCGTTACCGAATTCAACATAATCACCCCACTCTTGTGATTGTGAACGATACGTTTTCGGAAGAGAGTGAGAGAGCGAGCGAGTGAGTTAGCGAGCAGAAGAAGAAGTGCAAAAAGGAAGAAAAAAATGTACGCAGCCAATTATACTTTCTTACTGATTTGATTTTGTCTTGTATTTTGGGTTTTGTTTTCGTGCGTTTTTTTTATTTCGTCGTTTGCGACTTGAAGCTGAACTCTTTGTGTTGTGTGTATTTGTTTTTGTAAAAACAGTATTTTTTCTTCTTCTCAGTTGCCCCTTCTTTTTCTCGATTTTTTTTTTTTTTTTTTTTTTTTTTGAAAAGAAATTTGTGTTCGCGAAAACAATTGAAAAAATGTTTAATCTGTTGGACTGTTGATATTGAAATATTTATGCTATGTTACTTGATATGGCATATCATGAAAGCCGAGAAATTATATGACTGACTGTCAACAAATTGTACAATGTACAATTTCGTTCGCATTGCAAGATTTTGATACGTTGTGCGTATGAAGATGAGAATGAAAAAGGGGCGAAAATGAAAAGAGAGAGAGAGAGAGAGAGGCAGAATATTTATTCTCAAGCATACAGCCGATATGTGATTTGTGCAAGATTTAAACATTCGAATGCCACTAACGCCGTATTTTAATTGTACAAATTGCGACTTTTTTCTAGCTTCGATACATACTGATATTCATATAATTTCGTTACTTTTATTGCATTCTTTCTGATTAGAAATAATTTTTTTGTCTTATGATTTGTATGAAATATAGTGAGGAATAAAAGACAAGACAAATAACAAAATAGCAACGACATAAAGATAACGCAACAATCTGTTGAGTGCGCAAACAAATACAAATAAATCTATTTACACATTGAATACGAATGCATTGACAAAGCACTTTATTTTTTTTTCGCACAATTTTTTATTGTGTGAACAAACAAACAGAGAGTTGAGTAAGAGAGAAATGAAGAGAGAGAGAGAGAGAGAGAGAGAGAGAGAGAGAGAGAGAGAGAGAGAGAGAGAGAGAGAGAGATAAAAAGGAGAAAGGAAGAAAATATTGATATTCAGAGTAGGAAAAACAACATGAAAGATTGAAAGCGAATGAGAATAAGAACAAAATCCGCTCCACAGAATATTGATTCATTGATCAGCAAAAATTGTTGTATTCATGCGAAAAATTTGGTCAACCATTGTGCCATTATTGTGTTGTTGTTGCCCGCCGATTCTGCTAAAAATTGAAAAATGAAACTGTAAATCGGCTCATTTACATACAAAGGTGGTAACAATACTTAAACAACAATATAAACATCAACATTAGCAGCAAAGAAAAAGAGAGAAAAAGAAAATCGACCGCCCGACCAATTGGTACGCACTCCATCAAATACCATACACGATGTTGTGTGTTTGTTTGTTTTTTCTTTTTTTTCGGCGATGTTGTTGTTGTTTTGTCATCATCGCATTCGAATTTACCTGCAGAATGCGCTCCTCATCAACAGTACCGACTGAAATTCATACACACAGTAGGAGACGCTTTCAAAAGCGCTGATTTTATAGAGTAATTAAGTTTAATGACGTGGAAATTTGTTGATCGGCATTTATATACGGGTGCATGAATGCTTTTCTTTAGTTTAGTTCCAAGCGAGAGGGAGAGAGAGAGAGAGAGAGAGAAGAGATAGAGAAAGAGAGAGAGCGAGAGTGATTCGCACACACACAAAATGTGTCAACCCTTTTTTCACAATTTCACTGGTTTTTTTTCTTTCTCTTTCTCTTCGTTCGTTTTTTTTTTTTTTTGCTGCTTTCAATTGACGCTGTTGAACCGAGCCATACCACATAATAGAGACAATCATGATATGGGGCACATCCGATGATAATGATGACACGAACGATGAACCACAACACAGAGACGAAAACCAGAAATCGGAGAGAGAGCAAGATGGAGAGACAAAGGAAAACACATTGATAGAGATAGCGAAGGTAGGTGAACGTCGAAGGGAGAGAGAGAGAGAGACCAAGCGGCGATGGGGGATGCGGTGGTTGAGAGTGAAACCATCTTTATCAATTGAATATATGCGTTCAAGTGATTGAAACGCATCCGTTTTTCATATGTGTGTAATCGAATGTTCGAGGGTAGCCAAGATGCGAAAGAGAAAATCCAATCGTTCAGGCGAAATAGCGATGCGTTGATGATATGATAAAATCGAGACAAACCACACACACACACAAACACATGGCACGATTGAGCTTTTTATTTCGCTTAATAAATTTGATAATGAATTTATTGAAGCTTCAATAACTTGTTGGTATGCGTCTGTAATGAATAAATTCGCATAAAGAATTCTATAATCCACGAATGAGCGAATAACAACAACAACAAAATGAAACAATAACAACACAATGAAATGGCCATGACGGTATCAGCGACAACGACAACCAAAACGTCGACAACAACGAAAGCGACAACGACGACGATGACAACGACAGTGATGAGGACGACAGCACAAGTAAGTGAGCATGAGGCACACAGCAAAGAAAAGAACAGAGGAAAAAAAATAGCATGCGGATGAATTGAGCTTAAACTAATTAAAAATTATTAGGTAGTATCATACGCACAGGTCACTGGCTGAACTTCCATGCGAAAGAGCGATTTGCGTATATCACGCAAAATCGACTTTATTTGCTTTGTTTGGTGTCTGTATCTCTTCTCTCCATCTTTTTTCTGACACATAATTTCTCTCTATCTCTCTTACTCTCTCTATCTCTCTCTTTCCCTCTCGCATACACAAAGGAATGTTTATGAGGGCATGATTGGAAAATTTTCACTGAACCTAAAATGATCGAATAAAATTCATGTTTCGATGTAAGAATTTCTAGTGATGTATAAGAAAAATGCGGTCGAATTAATTAAGTATGATGGTTTTCGATGAATGTGAACCTATCCAAAATTCATAAAATACACGCATTCCAAAATCGAGTGTACATCTCAATGAATCGGTTGATTTTGAGATGAAAGGGTGATGTAAAACACCATCGCTATTTGGTTTCGATACGATTTTGTTAGAAAACGAAGAAAAAAGAAAACAAAGAAGAATATGATACTACAGTATTTATTGATTTTACGCTAGATTTTATGTTGTTTTTATTATTTTTTATTTTACGGTTTTCTTTTTAAAATTGAGAAAGTGAAAAAGAGAGAAAAAGAAGTGGAGAGTGTTAAAAAGAGAGCGCGAATGTCGAATGGAATGAGCCAAAGTTGCCGATTTCACCGTAACAATAAGGATGCATTGTGAAAATCGGCTATTATGGAAAATCACAATCATTATCAGATTGAATTCATCATCCATCTATTCATGTTGTTTTTATTTGGTTCGTTACATTAGCAATCGCATTTATTTTTAATAATCCGAGAGAATCAGAATGAGTGCATGAAGAGGGTGAGAGAGGGTGAGAATGAGAGAAAAAGAGAAATAGATAGACATGGGGCGAGTCGCGACCACTAGCACTAGAAAAATTAGCGAAAAACTAGCAAAATTGTCTAGTGCGTGAAGTTAGCTCTGAATGATTTTTCTCATCATAAATTCATTGAAAAGCGTACGATTCAATTTGTATTTTACTTGTTATAATTTATTATTATTGACTTTGTCTTCATTTTTTTCTAAAAATAAAATTTAGGTATATTATGTAATTTCTTAAAATAATAATAAATGCTAAAAAGTAAAATAGAAATTTGATTAACTTTCAATGAATTCATGATGAGAAAAACCATTGAGAGCTAACATCATGCACTAGAAATACTAGCAATACTATCTGAAAACTAGATCACTGAAATTTCGTGAATGACCCCATGTAGATAGAGATGAGAGAAGGAGGTTTGATTGAAACAAAAAAAGTAAAAATTAACAAAAAAACGATGTAAATCAGCAGAACGATATACAAAGAAAAAAAGGTTCTTTTTCAATGACAAACAAATTTTATTCCAAAAAAAAATCTAAACCAGAATCTTTCTAACCGCTACAAATAAAATTTCATTGCGTAAAAATGAATGTTGGTTTTATGGTGTCAAAAAAAACTGAGGATAGCAGCAATTTAGATTTTAAAACATCGAAATTGAATCGATATTTGACATAATATGTAGTAAAAATGCTTGAGATTTGCAAATAAAATTCACATATATTGTATATTGTATATTGAAAATGGAACCATTTTATATTGTATAAACCCAAATTAAAGAAAATACGAATTGCAAACAATCAACTGAAATTCAAATCGAGTCAAAATGGATGTTGAGCATAAGATAATTGCGTTAAAACTTGGTATATTCGTTGTTCGCATTTCCAAAAATGATATGAAGTGTCTTCTTAAGGTCAAATTCATACCATTTATTTTTCTCTTCATTTATCTCATCGATATGATTGGGCGATTTATTTTGAGCAAAGAAGAAGAGAATAATAATTGTTGTGCGCTTTATTATATTGTGAAATTTCAATTGTTACCTGCCCACTGAACGATTTCCCATATCATGTTCAATGTTCCTTTTACTTTTCCGCACACAACATGTTATGCGTAAAAGTATTGCAATCGGCCAAAAAATTAAGAGAACACAAAAATATTTTTTCTCGGCGTTTTGAACCTAGGAGAACACAAAAAACCAGTTTTCAGAGCGTCATAATGTGAGTGTGTGGTACCCTGTACCCTGCACCCTGTACGCTGTACGCAAAAATTTGTTAACACGATAGCTCATTCCCAACGAGCCCAAAAAAAATCTGATGATGCAGAATTATTAGGATAGTTCAGGAATAGAAACCATTAAATTTTCAGCCATGGATGATGACCGCATAATGGAACCGTTAAATGGAAATATATACAGTGCAAATGATGATTTTTGTATGAAAAGTGTCCAAAATGGGCATTCCATGGCATTTTCGCCAAAGGAAACTCATATTCGTTTGCAAAAAAGCTATAGATACTAGAATGTTAGAGAGTCGGTTCTATTGTTTGTTTGATCCCCAGATGAGATTTTCGGTGGAAAATTACACTTTTGTATGTGAAAGTACGTAAAAACGGCATTTTAACACAATTAGGTTTTGATTTTCTACTTTCGCTGAATTTATTGTTACTTTAACCGTAAATGGAGATACTACAGTTCAAAGCCTGTGTAAGGAATGACACAGAAGTAAAAATGCAATTTTGAGTATAATTTGTGAGTCATTGTTCGGTTTACTTCAAACGGAGAAATAGATATTGTGCCTAATTCATATTATTTTAGTTTCAAAAACGCATTTCCTCTACAAGTTTCCTTTCCAAGGAAAATATCATAGTTTGGGACTACTTTAGTTAGAGAGAAAGTCGTTTTGATTATGGAAAAACGTAAAACATGTTATTTTAAAATGAAATGTAATGAATACGTAACAGAAATTGGATAAATTGTATGCGTTGAATTTTCAGTACGGAAAAGTACATCTTACGGATGTAAGACATCTTGTTTATCATCAATTTTTTCCATATTTCTTTCTCCCTCTCTCTCTCTTCTCTTTTTCTTTTTGCATCAAACGCATTTTCTTTTTTGGTTCAATTAAAAACGGTTTTATTCTCAAGTGTTTTGACCCACGCGCGATGATTTAGAATAACTAAATAATTTTACTCAAATGCAGCGTCGAAGTTTATTTTTAATCTATCAATTGTGTTTTGTTGTCAATCAAATTTTTACACATCATGCCCTTCTCCATATTTTCTTCGCGATTTCCAGCAAAATATCAACTGGATTTCATTTCATTCTGATTATATTTAAGCATTAATTCGATTGTGCCAAGGAAACAGATGCATTCCAATTCGGCTCTCTTTGAATATCATATAAATGTAGAGCTTTGAGAATATATATGTTATATATATTTGGTCAGGCGGACTTTGAGTGACTTACCACGTGAGTCAAGCAATAGAAAATAAAACGGATTGGTAGTAAATACACCGTAAAAAAAGTAAACAACATTTTCCCGTGATTTTTTCTATTTATTCATTTAGTTTTTCATCATACTCATACTCAAATGCTAAGTTGCCTTGAACGATGAACATGGAACAACATGAAGTGAAAACAGTAGAAGAAGAAAATGAAGAGAGAGAGAGAGAGAGCGAGAGAGAGAGAGAAAGAAAAAGAGAAAAAAAAGAAAACACATTTTGATGTTGATATGAAAATGCCGTTTCGTCTCAATTACATATGTAACGCAAACGAGGGAAAACTCGCGCGGAAAAGAAATCCGACAAATAACTCAAGTAAATGAAATGGAAATGCGATGGCGCACAGTCTATGAAATATCCTTGCATGTGTTATTAGTTTCAGTGAGAATGAGAATGTTGTGTGGCAACAAAATCAACTGTAATTGACTTAGGCATTAAGAGCGAATGAGTGAGCGAGCCGGAGAGAAAGAGAGGAAAAGGGAGAACCGGATAGGGAAAGAGAAAGGGAAAAAGAAAGGGAAAGAAAAAGATAGTGAGGGAGGTAAGTAGATAGGTAATCAAAGAGATGGTTTCGGAAGGGGTGAAAAAGGAAAGGAAAGAGAATAAGATAGATAGATAGATAGAGAGAGAGAGAGAGAGAGAGAGAGAGAGAGATCTAGAGGTGTATGTCATGAGAGGCAAATACAGAAAAATTATGTATAAAATAGTCTTAAAACCAATAAACAAAGCAGAGTAAATAACATTGGAAGAAACAGGAAAACTGACGATATGACGGTGGTGATGATGATGACGACGACGACGACGACGAAGAAGAGAGCGAAGACGAGAATGAAGACGGATCTTTTATGTTGTTCAATGTTTCGACCATTGTTTCATGTTTTTGGCTGGCATTTCTTTCAGTTACACGTTTTGAGCTTCATCTTCTTTCTGTATGTTTTTATATAAGTATAGCTTTCATAAGGCTTTCTTCTCATAATTTTTTTCTTCTTCTTTTTTTATTCTTTTTGTTTTGTTTTGTTCTTTTCTCATGCTTTGCATTCGTTTTCTTCTCTTTTTCAAGTCAACAATTTTTTCTCTTCTTCTTCTTCTTCTTCTTCTTTTTTTCGGTTCTTTCTTTTGATTTTCCCTCTCACTCATTGCCATTGCTTTCACATTCAACATTTCACAAAATTCTGTTCAGTTTAGCTTGGTGTTTATTGCTTCTTTGTGGGCGAACGATGTACTTTTGTTGCCATGCAACACATACACCGAGTGAGTTTGGCGTTGAAAGATTTTGCCAGCGGAAAATTTCCGGTTAAAGATAACTTTTATATGACAACCAAAATAAATCTAAGTAACTAGTAGTGACGATAATATTTCATAATTTTCTACACGTTTATTCCTTTTAATATCATAATATACCCGTTAAGGTTTAGTTTAGATTTTCGATTTTCATGTTACTTATACGATTTTTCGAACATTATCAATAGAAGCCACTGAACGAGTTAGCTAACGAGCGACGCTTTTGTGCAACGTGAAAAACATTCTTTTTTTCGTCATCGTCGTCTTTTTGTTAGCGCGCGCACGCCATTTAATTGGCTAGAGACACTGCCACTGTCACTGACGAAAACTGCTTAAAATACTCTTACAACAATATCAACTTTGATAGAAATTTGTTTGCTATTATCCATTTTCGTTGACAGCAATCGTCTCATTTGCCAAGAATTTTCCAAAAGGTAAAGAAAAACAGACAAAGAGATGCAAACTGAGATTTATTTGGAGAAAATTTGTGTAATGTTATCGACAAAATCGCTTTATTCAATGTATTTTGACTTAACAACCAAAAACAGGAGAGACAAAGAGTTTGGCCTTTATTTCACATTACAAGCATATCGCATGGTTTTTTGCCCATGCTTTCCATCATCATCGTCATCGTCATCGTCATCGTCATAGTCATCATCATCATCATCATCATCATGATCATCATTATCATTATCATCATCATCAAATTCTCCATATGAACTAAATACATTCAAGTAACTATCGTTTTTCTTTGTTTTTCCCCTGGTTTTTTTCCTTGCTCATTTTCGTATTCTTTTTAAAATGCAATCAGAGGGAGCAAAAAAAGGCATAATTCTTCAAGAGCACAACAATTGATTGCTCAAGTGGAGAAAAATACGCGCACGAAATTTAAGATCCTTGACAATGACAAAATATGGTATGCAAGTTTTAGCAGGGCACAATGACGTTGCCATCGAGAAATAACCATTTTAAATAAGTAATCAATTTTGGTTGAGGACTTTTCTTCATGTTATTGTCGATTAGGTTGCAAATTGTGTACTCCAATCAAACCGTTAATGGATCAAAACATGATCGAAACAAGACTCAAAACAGCAACGAAAAAAAATACAAAAATAATAAATAAATGAATATGCGAACGACTATCAAGAAAAGAGATTCAAAAAAAAAAACAAATTTTTCAGCTCGGCCTATCGATGCAACTCGTATAAATACCAAGATATTAAGATACATAGATATAAAAAAATTGTTCAATAGCCTCGCTTATGCGTCGATTTAATATCATCTTGAAGTTTTTTTTTTAAATAGTTGAAATTTGTTTTTTGTTTTCCTTCTTTTTGCTAAGTATACTAAATTCAATTCTCTTAACGGGAAGGGAAGTTAGAGGGAGAAATTGAGAACTAATATCTTCATGAGAGATAAAGAGATTGTGAACTGAGAAAGAGAGAGCGAGAGAGAGAGAGAGAGGGAGAGAGAGAGAGAGAGAGAGCGTTAGAAATTGAAAAAGTGTGAAAGAGAAAGTGATAACAAGAGACAAAGTGAACTAAAGCGAGAGTAAGAGTGAAAATGGGAGAGAAAAGAAGTGGGTGGTTCCTTATTTATGACGGCGGCATTTATTAAATATTTACCAGATGATTATTATCAATTCTCATTGAATTGCGTGCACTAAATGCTCATCAATACACGATTGTGAATCTTTTATGACAAGGGACATTCAGCATATTCTTGTTTTCACTCTGACTCACACTCGCTCCCTCTCTCTCTCTCTTTCTCTCTCTCCCTTTCTCTCTATTTTTCTTTCTCAATTTCTCACCTGGCTGATATATATCTTCATTTCATGTGTTGGTTACTTTCCATTTCAGCTGTTTGGCTTATTTTTGGATCAGTTTTTTTTTTAAATGTAAAATTCATTTTCAAATCAAAATGGGATAAAAATAAGAAGAAAAAAAAAAATAAAAAAAATTGTAATAATTTATCGTTGGGGTTAAATTACGGAGAAGGTGAAAGAGACAGTTAGCGAGTGCAAGTAAACAAAAAGCGCAGGGTTTTTGTTTACACAGATGAGCAAACGATGCATACAGTCACCCAATTAATGAATTGTCGGAAATTGGCACGCGTAAGAGAAAAAAAACAGCGTTTCGAGTAAAAAAAAAGTACTTCAACCTTACCTATGCCGTGTTGAAAATCCGTATTGTCTTATCTCTTGACTGTGGCAATAAACAAGATATTGACGACAAAGAGCAACCGAAGAAATAGTATGAAGAAAATACCAAAAAAAAAAAGAAAAAAACAAAAACAATAACAGCAACGGCAGCAACAACAACAGCAGCAGCAGCAGTAGCAGTAGGAGTAACACACAAAGCCCAGCGAATGAGAGTTTATCACAATATTGTGTATGCTTTGGTTAATAATTTTTCACCACGCTGTTTGTGAATTTTTCTTTCTTTTCTTCTTTGAAACACTTTGCCACAAAACAAATTCGAAAATTAAACTTTTTTTATCGTCTTCCCTTATATTATTTCACATAAATCAGTTCACCAGATTAAAATTTGCACAAATCAAACAAAAACACTTTTCTGCGCGCATGAACGATCAAATTGAAATAACAAACTGATTATTAAACCAAGTAAACAACTCTTCATAGTCTAATTTACCAATATTCTTCGCTTCAATGTCAATCAATTAAACAAAAGAGAATCGAATGAATGCACGAACGAAATTGTTCGTTCGTTTCTCAATTAACTTAATTCTTGAAATTTCATTCACTTTTTCCACTGTAATTCAATTTTAAACGTCAACAGTATTTGTTTGATTCGTCTTCTAACCACAATATCTTCCCTCTATATTTTCCGCTTCAACCCACATAAATGACCAACCGAAAAGTGTAAATTCGAATTTATTTCGTCGAAATGAGAAACCAAAAAAAAAAAAAAAAAATTGAAAATTCGACAACAAAATTAAGAGAATAAAAAAATGTCTCAATGAAATTTTCTGATTTTCCGAGTGTCGTCGAAGCGAAAAGCGACCGTTACAAGCGAATATGATGAAGAAAAATTTTGTTATGTGAATTCGGCTTTTTTACCCAAAATGAAAATGATAAAATACACGTTTGTTTGTTTGTTTCTTTTTTTTGTTGTTGTTTCTGTGATAATTCTGGCTTTAAATGTAAATAACAATGCAATGAAGCGCACAAACTCTCTATTCAATTTTCAAAAACAAAAAAAAAAAAAAAAAAAATTCATAAATATATACTCTTATATTTTTTTTGTGTCTTCTTCTCTAAAAAACAAAACAACTTATAATCGATTTGTTGTTGTTCGACATCGGCAACAGTACAAAATCAACTAAACGATCGAGTCGGAAAATTGTGAATGCGATAAACGATTTTTCTAGAGTGCTACCGTTTCGATTGTGAGTGAGAAAGAGACTTGGAAGCGAATAGCCGCGCGTTCGATACACATATGTGCGATGGATGATTTTAGTTCGAATGTTGTGAGTGTTATTTCAACTTGTGTTTGTATATGTTCGAGAGTGTATGCATGGTTAAAAGAGCGCTTTATTGCTTGCTTCTCTGCCTGCCTGCCTGCCTGCCAGTCAGCCTCTACTTCAGCCTAAGTTGTATGTGTATCACCTCGATAGCACTATACTGTGATGTGCTCTACTGTGCTGTACTGTGCTGTGCTATGCATTGGATTGTATATTGTGTGTAACATTTTGAAGCTACCGATTGATTTGAATTGTGTGAATTCGTTGTGATGTGAGCGTTCACGTTGCCACCGCATACGGCCCCCGAATATATATATCATACAGAGACGTCATTAAAGGAGCACGTTTTATTCATGTATGCGACAACACCGAAACCGAAAACCAACTCGAACACCGTACATTTTATCCATATTCATATTCAAATATACACAATAATATTTCTATGTGGTATTTTCATCGTGTTGGATGCGCGTGCGATACAATTGGAGGAAATTCCTCAATGTTTTCGAAAAAGAAGCAAAAAGATGAGGAAAAAAATATAAATTCATACACACTGACAACAAACACACAGACACACACACACACACACACACACCTTATGAATACCAAGCAGCTTCACACACCGATTTTCGATTCCAACATATTCGCTTCCTACGTTCACGAATCAGTTTTCGATATTCAACAATACAATTCCATCCAATTTTGAAGGTAAGGAAGCTATGAAAATATTGAAGAGCAACAACAACAAAAATCAACATCGGAAAATCTATCTATTTCGGCAAACAAGTAAATCCATCAACTGGCAATGAACAACCAAATGAAGAATGAACAAAAAAAGGAAAATCATACATTTTTGCATATTATGCAGTAATATGAGTTTGTCTGATAATGTTTTTTTTCTTTTTCTTCTTTACTGCATTGTACAATATCGAATGTGCGCCACTTTTATGCAACCCATTGGAAAAACCACAATTCACACAGACATCACAACATCACGAATCCATTGAATATTTATTTCATAGACAAAATTGGTACTCAACTTTTCCTCAATTTGAATATCAACCCAACCATTTTCCTAAACTAAAAGTGATAATGAAAGAGGTTTTGAAAACGAAAAAACATTTGATTTTGTGCTTGTGTTGTTGTTCAGCGGATTTCATTCGATTTCTGAGAAGCAACAGGCGAATTCATACAATCAAACTCTCTTGTATTGGCACTCCCTTTTTCTCGCTTTCTCTCTCTCTCTCTCTCTCTTCTCTCTCTCTCTCTTTCTCTCTCTCTCTCTCTCTCTCTCTCTCTCTTTCTCTCTCTATTTGTTTCGTCTCTCTTCTCTCAATTCCCCTCATTCGAACATTTGTTCATATTCATTCATACAATTGAATTAAACATTTCTCCAAAGAACGTTGTGGTGCTGTATTCAATGCCAACACGATGCTCTGAAGTCAATGTAATCTTCAACATCCGTTTGAAAAACATCGGCAATTGAAAATAATTATTTAACAACAACAACAACAACCAAAATATATATGTGAAGATTCAATGTTAAAGCGCACTGTTGGTCGTCGATCTCACTCACTGTTCTTTTTGGGGGAGATTTTATTTTCTTATGATTTTATTGGAAAAAATGTAAAGAAAAAAAAAAGAAAAAAATCTTCAAAAAATGTTGCTTGTGTTTTCAAGAATTATCGCAATTGAGATTGAGATTATTAAAATTGTGTATAGAAAAACAACAAAACACTGAATGGATGTCAATTTGATATAGAAAATGTTGAAGCAATGGCAATTGGGCTTTTATTATACATATGATTACAATAATTAAATTTGTTTGGCTATTGATAAAAGCGGTGTTTTTCCTATGAAAATTGTATTTTCCATTTAAAATAAAAGTTAACAATTTCATATAAGCCATATTCGCCCACCAGCACAAAATCCCGCTAAATGACTATATACTACATATTGTGCCATTTATTATGCTAGTTACATTCACATATTTTCCAATGCGGCGTTTGGGTCAAATGTGGCAAACCTTTTCGTGAATATATTCCATAAAATTCCGTGACATTTTTTTTCTTCAATTTTTTCTTCTTCTTCTTCTTTTTATTGCTGTTCGCTTGTTCGGCTTAGCATATCTCAATATATGTAAATTTTGTTTTCCCAAAAATGTTTCTGATTTGCTGAAGATTCCAAAACAACAACAACAACAAGCAAAATTCCATCAAATCATTGAATTTCATTTTGTTTGCGCAAAAATATTCGCGGAATTTTCCATTGCGATTTTTAACCAAAAAAAAAAAAAAAAAAAAATCAAATTTAAACGAATCTAATGAGAAAAAAAAAATAATCATTGTGTCTGTTTGAGTTATGATAGATTCGTCGGTGGCTTGATGCTTCGATGGATCTTCTCATATTATTGGCAACAATTTTGACGTGAATTTTTTTTTAGCTGATTTATTTTGTCTGACGTCACGTCACCTCCATTGAAAAGTACAAGCGAAAATTTTTTCGATTCGAAAACGAAATGAAAACATGGAAAAACATTTGTTCATTTATGATTATGCGTATGCGTATTTATCTCTGCTGCTTATTAAAGAGAATAGTTTAATCGAGTTTTCGAAAATATATGGTCAACATTTTCCATGAATCATTTAATAAATATGAGATATATTGTTGATGTCGAACCGTTGTTTGATACACAAATCAAATGTCATTGGGAAATTGCTGAAGTACAACAAGTGAGTATGTGTCGTCAATTGGGTCAGATATCAATTTATCTGTGTAATGTTAGTAACAAAAATGTTGATGACATGGCCTTTCTTATATAATGCGTTTAATGAATGTCATCTAGCATTTTGAAAATTGATCACTTACTGAATTATTTAATTCGAATGTTTCCAAAGTGTTTTTTTTTCATCGGGAGTAAAAATGAAAGGAAAAAGGAAAAAAGGAGAGTGAAAGGGAAAGAAGGTGGGAGAAAGAGAGATGTTAAGGAAAAGAAAGGAATAGAAAGAAAGAATGAGAAAGAGAGGGTAAGAGAGTTGGGCAGAGAGTTGAGAGGGAAATAAGGATTCACATACTTTCAGTTCAATCGCCTGTGCGATTTTGCGGTGATGTTCATTCACATTTAACCTGTTAACAGTGAAAATTCAAAGAATTTTCTGTATACATGTTTCGTTGTACTAGCATATTCCATCCTCACAGTCACATTCCCTTTCTGTATTTTTTAAGAAAATGACTGAAACTGGTGGCGAGACCAGTATGAGAAAGCGAGAGAAAAAAAATCGACTACCAACAATACGAATGGCAAGAAGGAGTGAAAATAAGAAAAAAATTGCAGCAGCAGCAGCAGCATTTCAAGTTGTTTATATTATATCAAGCATGAAGTATGAGAGAAATGTGTATGCAAATAGAGAGAAACGATCCACGTAATATGGGAAAAGCTCACATTCGTGCATAGAAACGTGTACATATCATGGTCTGATAAACGTGTAAACGGTTTGATTTTTCTCGAGAAAAACCTTTTTCTGTTTTGAATTTTGAAGTCTAATAAATTCATTACATGACTCTTTTATGTTATCTACTTATGTTTGCTTCGTCGCTTCCGCACTACTTCAAATACTCTCTCTCTCTCTCTTTCTCTCTTTCTCTCTCTTTCCATCTCTCTTGCTTTCTCGATATTCTGCAATTTTTAGTCGATTTAAAACTGAATCTTTGTTCCGAACACAACATTTTATTTATCATCACATTTGGTAGCAAAAGAGTGTTAGAGTAAATGAGAATGAAATAGAAACGATGGCACAAATGAAAAGTGATTTTGAGATGAAATGAGATAGCGCAAAGTGAACAAGCACCATTGCATTCTAAGAAAAGAACGAGAAAGAAAGCCAGAATGAGAGAGAGAGAGAGAGATGCCATCGTTGATTGGGCAAATGTGATTCCTTTAAAAGGCGAGATAGAGGCGAGCAAGCGAATACATTTGTAATCTAGCAATCAAAGGCGAAATCACAAATAAGACACACACACACACATTTGAATTCGTTTCTGCTCTATATCGCGCCATGTCGTTTGCAATTGAAATGGCGAGATGAAAAATTTAACGTGACAATATATCCGTTCTCAAGTTGATGGACACGTTTCAAGCTGCTACACACAAATTACAATGTTTTGCATATTTGACTGAATGTATTCTCTCATGTAAATATGCATAGATGGCATATAATGGCAATCGACTGCCGCTACCACTCGTTCTCTTCTTATTCCTTCATCTCAAACGTTTTCATTCTGTCGACTGAGAGCGACAGTGTGCTCAGTCATCATCACTGTGTGACTGAGTGTGTGTGTTTGTGTATTTTCAATATTACCGAGACGATGAAGTATCGGAATCCTTTTCGAAATGTGCTTTCTTTGATTTTGAAATGCATTTTACAAATGATGCAAAATGCTAATGCATGAATATATTGGTTTGGTATGGCTCACATAAATTGAATCGACCTTCGTTGCGAAAAATGGGAAGCAAATTCATTTGATGTAGCTGTGACATGGATGGAAGCAACACACACACATACCAATGATGATTGTTTTTCGCTGTTGCTGTCTTTACCGCAAGAACTTGTGCTATTTTTTTTTTTTTTTGTTGTCACATCCATGGCTTTATTTGGCCTAAGATGAATTGTGTGTCTAGCAATTGATGAACAAAGTTACCAAAGCAAACAAACGAAAATAAGAAAAAAAAGAATGCCAGCCGAATAATAATAGCAAATGGCTCAGCCAATTGGTATTGTTCGAAAATTTCTTCGGGGTTTTTTTTTATGTTCTCGTTCGTTCTGTTCGTTTCCGGTTTGGATGTGTCATTGAGACAAAGGATTTTTCTATTTGTCAAGTTGCAAGTGATGATGTAAACAGGCAAATTCAATTAGATAATGGCTTCATTTCCAATTTTAGGTTTTTCCGCAAATAAATACTATTTCATTTGCCCAATCACACTAACACTCGAAATCACACTTAATATGCCAACCGTTCCTTGCACAATCCAATGCATTCTCATCGTCATCTGTTGTTCTTCTTCTATTTGTTTTTTTTTTTGTTTTTTTTTTCCTTTACCATCTTTGGATGGCTTTTTTTGACACATGTTGTGTGCTCTCCGACATTTTCGGGGTTGGTTTTTTGACAAATCATCACTGCCTATAATAGCTTTTAATGGTAAAAATCTTGATATGCATAATGATTTTAGAATAAAATCTAATGGACTTTCGGTGCTTATCACACATACACACACACACACTCACACTCAAACTCAAACTCACACATAATAAAATATCACAGAAATAATTGCCCATTTTTGATGTACTGCGAGAAAATCCATTGCAATTTACATAGAAAATGCATATACAAATACTGTAAATTGGATGGTGTGACCAGCATAAGTCACATATTTTAACGAACGATGTATTAAATTTCTAATGTGATCGACGTTTTTTTTTTCCTTTCTTTTCTTTTTTTGTTGCGTTAAATTGGCATCAAAGTGCAATATTCATCATCAAATATCATTTACTTTGTGTAAATGGAATTTTATCGTTTTTCCACAGATTCCGGGTTAATAATTATTTATTCATTTAAATTCTTATTTAAGAACCATATTGATGAAATACATGCGGAAAAAATGCACAATTTAATAGTTTTTACTAATGAATCACATCCAATGTATGGTATGCGAAAAAAAAAGAAAAAAAAAAAAACAGAAAACTGTTCAAATTGTCGTGTAAAACGACAAATGAAACTTTTATTTATTTGAACAAATCGTTGCGTTTTTTCGAATATTTTTCCTTTGAGTCAATTTCAAAATGGTTATCAAATTCTGAACTAGTGAATGACTTCAAAATTGAAATTCCTAACGTTTCCAACTTTGTTTGATTCTTCTTTTTTTCATGAAAACTGGAATTTTGAACTTTTTCGTGTTGTGCCTACTGCAAGAGGCTTGAATCTTGTAATTTAAAAACAAATTAAATCAACAATATTCAAACTGGATATTTTCAAGCAGACGTTTTGCCCTGCGGAACATAGAAACGGTCATTTGAAAATCATTGAACGATTTTACGCAGAAATCGACTTCAAGTGTCATGTTTCAAGGTTCGTATTTGGTTGGCACAAACAAATTTGAACATTTTAACGAGACATATTGATCCGGTTCAAGTGTTTTAATGATAAATACTGACTTTCGAACTGATTTTGGAATATTCCGATGCAATTTGTTATGCATTACATTAAACGGGAAATATTTCATTTTTCAAAAAGCAAAAAAAAAAAAAAACGCATTGGATGCACGCAAAACGGTTGTTTCCAGACTAAACAAACTCGTTTAAAATGTGCGCGCAATGAATGAAAAAGAAGAAAGAAAGACACACACACACACAACTGCATTTGCGTTGTTCGTAACAAAAACAATGAACTCAAAAGAAGACAACAAAAACAAACGAAAAAAAAAGAAAAAAAAAATGCCGAAAGAAATTGCCAGTTTTTTTTTCATTCGAAAGATGATTGTTGTCAATTGACGTATTTGAATTTGGTTTGATTTAGTTTGGTTTGGTTTGGTTTTTATTATCATATCAGTCACATATGTATGGTCGCATGTGATACGGGTTTTTGTTTGATTATATAAGGGCATACTTGCTCTGGATGATTTTGTGGGTCTCGTATTCAAATTTTACAATAGAATAACTGCCAGTACCAGTTTCTCTCCCTCTCTCTTTCTATCTGTCCCTCTGTCCCCCTGTCACTTTCTCTCTTTCTCTATTCCTCACTTTTTTTTTATTGTTTATTTGTTTCTTTTGTTTCGAAAATTACCGTCAATATCCAATGTACCGCTGCAAAGCAGTAAACAACTGTAAACGTGTTACGGTTTAGATGTCAAAGCGAAAAAAAAAATCAATATAATTTGGTTATCAAAATCAAAATAAAATAGAAAACAACAGTGAAGAAAGAAAATATAACAAAATGAAACGAAATTATTAAATACTCCCGCAAGTTATATAGCAATTTGGTGGAACTGGTTTTCAGTCAAATAGATAAAGTACCTGCAGTCGAGAGTTTGGCTGGTTTCGGTTCTTTTCTCCCTCCCTCTCTCTCTCTCTCTCTCTCTCTCTCTCCCTCGTTTTTTTCTTCTTTCTGGTAAACGAAAATGGTCATGTTACAGATAACCAACGAGGAATTAATAACCGTATCTGGGCAATCGGATAACAGCGGATAGTAGTCCAAAAATCAAACAACATACATTTATTTCCCGTGCTATGAGAAAGCCAGAAGAACAAGAGGGATGGGCAAGTGTGTTTTTATGTGTGTGTGTGTGTGCTTTTTTTCAACATTTCAATTAGATGTGGAACTCGACTAAAATGTTTAATTTAAAATTCAAGAGCCGAATTCGAAATAAACCATGATATCAATTATGTTTTGTTGAAAATATGTGTCCGAACATTGGTTTGTCGCTATTTTCCAAGAGTAAAAGAGAAAGAGAGACATTCTATTTGTATAGAATGAGAGAGAACGAGGGAAGGAAAAATGTTGTGTGTGTGTGTGTGTGAGAGAGATAGAGAGAGAGAGAGAGAGAGAGAGAGAGAGAGGGGAGTCACACACATTAAATGTGTGTATGATCGCGCGACTATGTGTGTTTATAATTGAAAGAATAGAAATTGTTTTGCGATTACGTCATGTCAACTAATTATAGACACTGTAAATTGAAAAATCCATACGAGAAATTGTGTACCTGTCCTACATTGTTTTCCGAGTGTTGATAAATGTTCATTCATTTTCACCATTTTGCTTTCTCGCAATTTGTGTTCACATGCAAAATGTATGTGCAAATGACAATATTTTACATTTTGAAGAACAAAGGCAAAGGGAGAGGGAGCGAGACAAAAGGAACAGAACTAAGGGAAAGAGAGAGAGGAGAGAGACAGACAGAGAGAGAGAGAGAGAGAGATTCAGGGCGATAATCGAAAAGCTAGAGCGAATTTGAATGAATCTTGTTTTTCTACCTGCCTGTCCGATCTCTCACCGCCTCCATCGGATCCTTCCCAGCCATAATTCGTGCGCCGTGTGCACGTTGCATACACATATTCTTCCATCCATTAGTAGAAAATCGAGTTACCGCTACACCATTCTAATTAATCATTTAGATTTGAATTTGACTATAGATAGATTTCGATAATTTTCGCAAAATTACATCGAAAGATAGAAAGCGATAACTTAAAAATAAATTCACTTAAAAATAAATGGCCAAACAAGTGAACTCGCACTCTCTCGCTCATTCTGTCTATGTGTCTCACTCTGTAGCCAATTTGAGATTTTGTTCTAGTTTTTTGTTCGTATTTCTTTCATTTTTTTTGTTTTTGTTTTTAGGTTTTGTTATTGTTTTTTTGTGTTTCCAATTAGTACAATTTTTGTAGATATTTTCCGATCAATTTGCAGCTTGGATATTAAATTTATATGCTTGATGCGCTCGATTGTTGTTGAAATCGAATAAAAAAAATAAAAAAAGAAATGAAAATATTGAGAGCAATCAAAATTAGTGATTTGATGATGACGATAATGGCAGTCAATTCGATAAAGGGCAAAATCGAATCTGCATGAGGCATTTTTCAGTCATATGTAACAAATGTCAAAGAATGAGACGGAACTCGTGTGACAATTCAACTTCTCTCTATATTTTCTATTTGGAGTTCATTTTTTTTTTTTTTTTTTTGTTTTTGTTTTGCAGGATAAAAGCAATAGATTGGGAACAAAATCACATAAAATTCAGGGCTTCGACATTGATTTCAAAGCACTCAAACAACAATTTGATTGACACTCCTTTTCGATTGATGAATTATGCAAGAAAAGTCACGATATGTCGATGCCAGGGAATTGGGTCACACAGAAAACTTTTCATTGGGAAAACAATTTAAAGTTCTACGATCTCTCTCTCTCTCTCTCTCACTCTTTCTATTTCGTTCCTCTTTGGAAAACTGGAGGAATAAACCGAAAAAGGAATTTGTGCGCTTCATTTATCTAGTCAAATGAAAATAATATGAAAAAAAGAGCAATACACACAAAGACAATTTAATTCTTTTATAAACACGTTCTCAACAACAAACTCCTTAGAAATTATCATTTCGGCTGTTGTTTTTCCTTGTTTTTTTTTTTCTTCTCATTTTTCCTATTCACATCATGATTGTTATTGTTTCGTGTAATGTGGCAGCAATCTCATCGTTTGCTCATTTGTTGTGGATTATGGAATAATCAGTCTGACTGTTGGTTTCCGGTGCGTCTGGTTTTTCATTGATGTGCATGTTTTAGATGCCGTTTCGGTGGGCCTGGTTGCATTTTTATATGTTAGTTTATATTATGTTGCATGTTGCATTATAAAATGTCAAGAAGATGTGCTCGCTGCTCGTTCACGCAGCTATATAATTTTGAAATTTTCGGCATTGAAACGCGCAAATGATGTTCTCAAAAACCGAAGGGAGAAACACGAAATCTCATACGTTTGGAATGTGCTTTGGGCATATGTTCATCATGTTTTTAAGTCCAATCTGGCACAAAACATAATCGTACCAAATGACAAATGACAAAAATGTGAACGATTTTCATGTATATGATTTAGCGATGGGTGATTCATTAATCAGCGCACAAATATTTACTACAATATCTTGTCCACTCGATGATTTGTCATTTTTATTGGCAAGAAATCTTTTCTTTTTCAATTTGAAATGTGTCGCAAGTCGGATTTTTCTTAAAAACTACAATCACCGCATGCAATGAACATTTTTTTTCCCCTTTTATGTATTTGAATTCTTGTGTCATCGCCAAGTTAACACTCAATTTCAATCACACAATTTTCTTGTTTGTTTTTCCATTCGGTCAATTAGACTGTGAATATTTTTCCATCCTTTTGACTGAACCCCCTCAACCTATCAACACAACAATTCAAATGGGTGAGAATTGGTTTATCATTTTCTATCGCTATATTATTTCTGTGTATTTGCTCAACGGTTTGTTGAAAACATGAAAAATGATATCAATTACCCATGCATCGAATATGGTCGACCGACCGACAGACCGACCGACCGACAGACCGACCGACCGAATGAACGTAACAAAATGTTCAGTCAGTTCAGATTTGAATAATTGCAATATGTCTGACAATGTGCAATCTTTGTGGTCGATTTGGATGCATGTAATCATAAAATTATATACGTTAGCGTGTCTGTGCCAAGCAAATGGATTCAAAGACGATGCAATGTGATCTGTTCTGTGTTACACACCCGCAAAGAACGAGGGCACACAATGACTAGGTGAGAAAATTTGTCAGAAATCGTCTCAGCGAAGATGCCGCTCGAGAATCATTTTTGATTCTTTCTTTTTTCCTATCTCCATCTCTCTTGTCTCCTCGCTTCTCTTCGAAACTTTCTCAATCTCACTTGTCTCTTTCTCTCTCTCTCTCTCTCTCTCTCTCTCCCTCTCTCTCTCTTTCCCTCTATCTCTTCCCCTCTATCTCTTGTCTCCTATGTTCGCATGTTCGCTGGCCTGCTTCATGCGTGTGTGTGTGTATATATAAGTTTTTGTATATTTTTCTCTCTTGTTTTTCTTCTTGAGAAATTGTAATAATTATTGCCACACATACAGAATCATCTCGCAATAATACCGCAACAGAGAAGATGCACCACATGTTTTGTGTTTATTTTGAATTTTGTGTTTTTTGTCTTGTGTTATTGCTTGTTGCTTTTTGTTTTTTTATTTTGCCTCTCTTTTCAGGCTCTCATTCATTCCTTGACGATTTTATTTCGTCAACAGCTCTCTGTTGTCAATTCAATGTGTGTCTTTTTCTTATTCTCTTCATCATTTTGAAATGTTATATTCTTTATTTCATCTGTTCCTTTTGATCCCTACAAATCGACAGAAGTAAAAAAGAAATCGCCTCACATTCAAGAAAGAAGAGAAAAAAAAAGTCACTGAACGAAAACCAATTTCGAAGTGAAAAAGAGTAAATACTTTGCGCTTGGAAAATGAAGGTCATTGCTATTTTTGATGGAAAAAAAATAAAATTTATAAAAATATATTAAAGCAAAAAAAAAAAAAAAAAAAAAAAAAACTCCAAATTGACAACTTTTAAACTCATAAACAACAGAAATCCAAGAGATGAAAATTATATATATATTTATGCGATTGAATCATTCTCGTTTTCAATGTTTTCATGTTTCTGCATCTCTCAATTTATTTTACTGATTATAAAAAAATTCAATTATTTGCAGTACGACCAACTCATCTGCACTGCCATTATTATTATTTATCAATAAACTCTTATGTATGCTTAAATATACTTACACAACTTTCGATTGGGTTTCAAGTTTTGCGACTGAAAATCTGCAATGAGAAAAACAAAAAAGTAAAAACAAATGAGTGGGGAAAAAATTGAATAAAATAAAACAAAGGGCCAATCAAGTTTTAGCGTAAATACAGAAAGATTATGAAAGAGGTTTGTACAATGTAAAAATAAGGTGAAATGAAACAATTATTTTGCAATCGTAACAACACCGCATACTGGACGTTTTTCTATACTCTTATTACCTTTGGCAATGAGGTATTTTTCTTTTCTTTTTTGCGACATTCTTTTCATCACTTTTTTCACGTTTTTTGCGATTTCTCGCAAGTTTTTTTCCGATTTTTATCAATAGTTGGATGAAAAAATTATTGAGGGAAAAAAGTGATAATTATCGAATAGAAAAATCAGTTAATATAATCTAAAAAAGAAATGATTTTTTTTTTTTTTCGAATGTGGAAAAAGTTTTGAATTGTCCGTGATGAGTAATTCACATTCGAAAAAATGCAATTCAGGTGTTCGACCCAACAGTTCTAATCACGTCTAAAATTCATTCGTTACTTCAATTAAACAAAACATATGTTTAGTGATTCACCGGGCCTCTGCTCGACTCAGTTTGGCTCAATTAATGAAGTAATCGTGAATAACTCAATGTGTTGAGAACCCAATGTGTTTTGAAAAAGTCAAATGCACACAAAAGAATTGAACAAAAAAAAAATGCAAAGATTTGTCATTTGGTTTGTGTCATTTAACGCGATAGTTTTTTTTTCTTTTCTATCTCATTTTTTGACTATTAACTATGAGTAGTGCGCGTTGTGCTTGGGATTTTTCCGAAATTTTAAATTATGATGTGAGCATAGGCACGTTTCTTGATGTAGCAACGCAAGAGTGCACGGTGATCAGCCGACCGAATATTTAAAGCAACAAATACGACTAACGACATAGCTTCTTTACAGTTAAACAGCTGCAAACAAATGTCAAAACATTTGAAGAGCGGATAATATGCATCATTTTCTTTTATTATGACGATTTTTCTATCGCTTTTTCTTTCTCTCTCTCTCTCTCTCTCACTCTCTCTCTCTCTCCCTCTATCGCTCGCTCTTGCTCTCTCTATCCTTCTATCGCTTACTCTCGCTTTCTCTCTCTCTCTCTCGTTCCTTACATTTCATTTCCATCATTCAAATACTCTTCATTGTCGACAATACATAGTACGACTTAAAATTCGTTGATGTTTTTCATTAGTTGGGTAGAGTGATTTGAACACGAGATGAGATTTGATTTGGGACCGAGTTTAAAATCAATTTCGACAGCAACATGAACAATGGCATGGAAAATGAATTGGATAGCAAATGAGCGCATCTCACCTATTCGAAAAACGGTAAGTGATCCGAATGAAATGTTGTCGTTTGTCAACCATCAAGAAAAATGATGTGCATTGAGTTCGAAGTGTTTTTACCGAATCGATGCATCAAGACCACGGAAAATCTTAATTAATTTCACTCTGTGTATCTCACTCTCATTCTCTCTCTCTCTCTCTCTTGTCATTATTTTCCCTTTTATTCTTTTCTCACTCCCCCTCTTGTTCATTGTCTCTGAGTTAGGCACAAATTGAAAAAAAGAAAAAGGAAAAAGAAACCTGAAGATGGAACTGATATGAAAAACATTTGACAGTAATAAGAATAACGGCAGCATTAATGCCATTACTTGGAAGTTTCATTGCATTTCCGAATGAAATAAACATCAACAGCATTTTAATTACCGTTTCAATTTGGATTTTTGTTACTATTTCATATTTATGTTTGTTTTTGTTTTCCCCCCTTCGATAAATGAAACGAAAAAGCGAGAGAGAGACGCAGTATCGAGAGTAAAAAAAAGAGGAAAACAAAAAACAAAAAACGAAAATGATGAATCCAGTTTTATGTTACGACACATATTCGTTTGCTTTATCTGTGGCGCATATTTTGTGTTCCTGTTCGCTTTTGGTGCGTTGCACTCTTTCGGCAAAGAGATGTGTGTGATTGTGTGCAAGATTGCTTTGAGAGTGATTCAATTCCGGAAATGT
This sequence comes from Resseliella maxima, assembly GCA_029041755.1. NCBI lineage: Eukaryota > Metazoa > Arthropoda > Insecta > Diptera > Cecidomyiidae > Resseliella > Resseliella maxima. The sequence goes on along the minus strand of JAQOWM010000385.1, from coordinate 91,050 downwards.
GCCCGAGTGTGCTATGATTTGAATATGTGTGCGGTTGTGGCCCAACACATTTAACACAACAATAGAGTGTGGAAGAAACAGAAGGAATATGGTGCACATCACAAGAAAAATAAAAATTAAACGACGATGACGACGACGACACAGTTAAAAAACCAATCGTAAGCATAATAAATGAGCACACAAGAATAAAACATTCGATGAGATGTACTAAACAACTCGGTGTTGTCGTCGTCGCCATTGCCGTTGAAAACGTTGAAGAAGAATACTTCGCCTGTTCTTTGCATAATTCACATATGTGCGACGCGCGACGCCTGAAAAACTCACAACATATGAATTTCCGTTTGAATTAAGATTTCGCCTTTCAACGGATTCGAAGCCAAACCATAATCCTTTTGTGTTTTGCAATTGAACGATTTTTCATTTGCATAGGGACTCAGGACTCGGGACTCGGGACTTTGGACGTTTCGAAAAATCGGAATGAAAGTGAAATGTCTCATCTTCTCGGATTCTATATAAATGCAGTGATTTGGTGGAATAAACCATCTGGACAATAACGTTCGTTCAATCAATAAGCAACAGATTGGGGCATGATAAGCACAAGAAATGCGCATTAGTTTTATGAAAATCCAGTGAAATGACATGAAAATCTTTTTCTTCCCTTTCCCCATATCTATCTCTCTCTCTCACTCTCTAACTCTCTTCCTCTCTTTCTCCTCCACCACCCTCCCTCTCTCTCCCTCTTTCTCACACTCACTCTCTTTGGCTTTCTCTAACTCTCGCACAAAAATGCATCAATCGCATTCACACCAGATATATTATGTGGCGTTAAACAAAGCAGTCGTCGTTTGTTTTTTTTCCCGTTTTCACTGCCCTTTTTGTAAATATAAAATGCAAAGCCATTGAAATCGCCTAATGCACGCGAACGCATTAGGAGCATACAAAATGTATAGACGAAACAAAGCGAGAGATACCATTTGATTGAAACATTCTGTTGATGATGTTTGCATGTGTATGTGGCCGACACGGAGGTAGTGATTTAAATGAAAACCCGGAAAACGAAAACATCAACGTGAATATGAAAAAAACGAAGAAATAAATATGATTGAGTCGTTGCCTTCGCGTTGATCAAAAACGGGAAAAATGAATGAAATCCATCGTTGAGTGATGCGTATGAAAATCACATTTCAGATTCCTTTTTACCACGTTGGCCGTCGGTTACTTTTCCAATCTAATCTTTTATTTTGTTTTCTTTTTTTTTTCAATTTCATCGCTTTTCTTTTATTCATTTAAGAGTTGGATTTTGGCTGATCGATGCCGATGATCTTTTCCCACTGAGCGCGTTCTCATTTCATTTTTCGACAGTTTTCTTTTCTCTCTCTCTTTCTCTCTCTTTTCTGTTTTGAATGTGCTTATAGCGATTGAGGCGAGCATTAGGTATGACACGGGTTTGCTTCACATTTTGTACACAAATCAAATGAAAATCACCGAACCAAGTGTACATATTTGAGAGAATTTTCATTCCCCTCTTCTTGATGCTATTTCGTTGTTGTTATTGTTGTGTGTGTGTGTTTCGTTTTTGTTTTTTTCCCTGCTGCGGGCTCAAGCCAATGCTGCTGCTGTTGCCGAAAAAATATATTATGTATGAAATGAGAGAGAGAGAGAGAGAGAGAGAGAAAACGTGAATACGCGACTGTTTATGCCGTCACTATTTGCTAGAGAGATGTACGAACAATATTCATCACTTATGTACAAAATATTCTCGTTTGAAAATGCTCTTGTCTTAGTCGTCACCTAAAACCTAGCTTTAGCAAACTTACTTTAAAACACACGCCAAGATTTTTCGAAGTCGTCAACGTTTTTTTCTTTTCTTCTTCTTCTTCTTCTTCTTCTTCATTTAAGTTTCTTGTTGTTGTCGTTCTTTTGTTTCTTCTTCTTCTTCGTTTTCTTAATGTTTTGTATTGCAACTAGGAGATAGAGTGAGAGTGAGAGAGAGAGAAAGAGAGAGAGAGAGAGCGTGAGAGAAGACTTACACACCATTTCGATACATCAATATGAGCCAATCAACAAAATAGAAGCAATCTATCGCAAACGCATCGAACATTTTATTTGAAAAATTTCGACGGTTCGATGAAAATTCGAATCCGAGCACGTACAATTTAATGCATATGCAAATAGTTTAATGTTTTCATTGTACCTCATTTCTGTCTCTTTTTATTCCCCTTTTGATCTTTCCTTATCTCATTTTCTCTAATTTATACTCATTCTCGTTCTTTTTCTCTCTCTCTCTCTCTCTCTCACTCTCCATCTTTCATTGTAATTTTCAATCTGATTTTCCACACTATGACGCTCTCCTTTGTATCAATTTGCTTAAAACTGCTAAGGAAATTTGTTTTCAACAATATCCAAAACAGAACCAAAAACAATAAATTGAAAATTGTTTTGTGCTCAATATGTTTCAGTGCGATGAACATACTTTTTGATACTCGACCAATTACACGTATTTCAATAATTTCAAATATTATCGGAATGAAAATAATGTGGTAACAAAAGAAAAGTAAGTCGAAAAAAATAAGAATGTTTCCATTTTCATTTCAATTATAATTGGAAAAATGAAAAGACAAATTCAGAGAGAAAACTTTAGCATTTGTGACAATGAGTGTCATTGAATTAGCCGCTACATTCTATTTCTTCCAAATTTTTTGCTTTCTCACTCTCTCTCTCTCTCTCTCTCTCTCTCTCTCTCTCTCTTTTTCTCTCTTTCTCTCCTCACCACAAATATTCCTTTTCTCTATTTGGCTTTTTCTGCTTTTTTTTTTTAGTAGAGAAAAAAAATCTTGTTTTCTCTGTTCACGGATCAAAAACCATTTTTAGCCACAAACCTGTCACAAATTGTTGATTTGAACCAAATGAAAATACTTCAACAATAAAGTGCTTTGATGGACACAAAAATTTCTTCAAATTCTCTGAACAAAATTCGTCGTTTTTCTTCTGGTAAAACTCACAAAACACAAATATAAAGTTATCATTCGCAATGATTTACTTAATGAAAAATCGAAACAAGAAATGTTCGCATTTAAACTTATGGTCAAAAAATGATAAAGAATTGTTGTTAATTCTTACCGATTTGTTCAGATGCGTGTGTTGATAAGTCGAACAAAAAATAAATCTCAATTACAATACACAGAGAAATTGTTCGCTTTCGTTTTCAACCAACAGATGATGAACAGCAGCAAACGGAAAAAAAATTAAGAATATAATCAATGAAATTATGCGAGAGATAGATGTTATATATATGTTGTTCGTATTACTTGTTATTATTATTTATATCATATAGAAATGTTCTTTAATTCGTCTCGTTTTCATCAACCAATTCAATCAATCAGTTTATCATCCAATTCGTATTGGTCGCGATTTATTTTGGGGTTTGAACCTGAATTTGATCTATGTGATCGGTGCCTTTGAGTATTACAATTTTTTGTTGTTGTTGTTCCTGTTGTTATTATTGTTGGTGTTGTTATTGTTGTTGTTGTTGTTGTTGTTGTTTGTGTGGTCTTTTTATAAATTCGTTTTATTTTAAAATAACCAATGCGGTTTAATTATAAATTTTTCCGTTAATTTTAGTTTAACTTTGATACGTTTTTAAACATCTTTTTGTGATAAATTTGTATTTTTGAATTTAAACTAATTATTTTTAGAATTATAAGTAGTTGTACTGCGTAACACGAATGAATTCAGAAATGTCTGCTGCCCGTGCCATTCGCACACCGATCTTTGATTTTTCCCGATGTCGAAAGCGATTCAGACAACGTCGTCGGATGATTTCGATTTTCGGTCGGTTTTTTATATGTCTTGCGTGTGCGCGCGCGATTCAATCTCTTTCTTACTCATCATCATCACAATTGCCGTATCCATTTTATTTTCGATTTTCATTTTACTCATCTTGCTCGCACAGTTCGGATTCGTGTGGTTGCCGACAATGAGCCGATCATGTAAATGGAAATGAATGAAGAGCAAAAACCAAAACAACAACAACACAACTAAGGAAAACAAACACATCGCCAGCAAAAAAGAACGAAAAAAATCTCCCAGTGCTCGACAAATGCGAATCTTTAATATCATTCGCATAAAACATGAATTTGAATTCGAGTTTTCACGAGACAACAAATGATTCATCTGTATTTTTCTTAAAAATGAAAATTCTTCGAGGAAAATGGAAATTTCTGGATTTTTTTCGCTAAAACTCCACATTTCACATTGGAAACATTCTCATCAAAATTGAATTTCTCTTTAAATTGTTTCCACAATAATAAAAAAGCGAATATTTTTCTCGAAATGAAATTTCGATTTTTTTTTAGTATTGTTTTCTATCTTGTCATTTGTCAAATCTTATTTCAATCGATTTTGTTGTGGAAAATTCGTTGCGATAAAGATTTGTGTAGCTACGGGCATGTCAAAATGATCAGTTGTTGTGCACGTTGGTCTGCCAAACGCGACTATTCATTTCACTACTGTGTGTTATTTGTTCGTGTGTGAAAAATGTTGTATTTTTTTCTTTTTTTTTTCTCTTTTTTTTTTCCTTCTCAATTCAGATCGTATTTTATTTCGTGTGTGACTGTGGCGAATGAAGAAGAAGGATCGATTTTTGAACAATTGAACAACAGAAAATGGCTAGAGAAAAGATGAGTGAAAATATGGCGCCGACTATCGAACTCGATGTCGATCGTCGTCGAATCTAAATGCGCAGTGCGAACCATGTAAATTTCAATGATTCGGAGATTGCGCAATATTCGTGGGGCAATGTTAAAACTAAACTCTTGATATTTTGTTCAAACTTGTCGTCATCGTCGTCTTCTTCTTTTTCATCGTTTTCTCTCTGGTTGTGAGATTCTATTCGGTGGAGTTCGTTGTGAAATGAGAGGTGAATTGCTTGCAAGCAGGCAAGCAAGTAGGCACACACAAGCGAATGATTACACACCACATGGATGTGCTTGACTCAACGAATCGCATTTATTTTATTTTTTGTTTTTTTCTCTCATTTAAATGTAATACTATATTGAGATCGATTTAAATCTTGAAATTTTGCGAAATTGCCAATAAAATGGAATCTTGATTTATTTTATCGAAATTGTTCTTTTTTTCTCTTGTTTTTGCTCAGCAAGCAGTGTGTTTGTTGAAATGCCCGAAATTCAAATGTTATAAACGTTGAAATTGATTGCCGTCAATGTATTTAAATTGACGTCGTTCTCAATAATTTGTTGTTTCATATTTGTTTTTTTTTTTTTTCTCTTTCTTTTTCTCATTTATTACGTCAATCGAACGGTCCATCGGGATTGCTCACGAAACGGGACGAGTGAAAAGAGAAAGATGAAATGAAAGAAAAACATCGACAACAAAATCAATAATAAAATTGTCAATTGTCATTTGAAGCTCATCATTTTTCTTCGAATTAACAATTGTGCGCTCTACTTTTACGCTTTTTAAAGCAAAACAAACTATTCACGATCAATATCTGTTTGTTGAAAACTAATGAGCACAAATTGAATGCGACCAATGGCGCTCTTTCTCTTTCTCGCTCTCTTGCTCATTCGCCGTCCCTGCCCATCACTTTGAACGGAAAAGCGACGCGTTGTTGTTGAATTTTTGGTTCGCATCGCAAAATAATAATAAAAAAAAACTGCGACAAACACAACGACTACGAAAAATGACAACAACAACACACATGTAAATCCCTCTGAATGTTTTTTATTTTGATGTATTTAATGTTGCTTTACATTTTGGGGTTTGTGCTGATTTTTCTCCTTTTTTCGAGCAATCGTTCGCATTTTCATGCCAAGAAAATGTACGAAACATTTGTTCTATTGTAAATCACAAGTTGTTTACCCAATCTCAGTGTGTGGAAATGCTTGAATGTTCGTTTTTTAAGTGTGGCTGTGTGTTTGCGTGTGAGTATGTTTTTTCTTCTCAATTCGGTAGTTTTCACGTTTGCAAATGCTGGCCTGTTCAAATGAGTCGATCTTCTAAAGTGGAAAATATGTATTGTCAGCTAATTGAGAGAGTTAGGATGTTATTGGATTGTATAATCAACAAACATCATACGTATGATGTGTATTTAGTTCATTTTACTTATGTTGTTTCGATCAAACTCGTTCGAAATGGGACCAAATCGAAACTCATTCCAACAATTTTGATGACGTGTGAACAGTTTTTAACGCACACATTTATATCATGCAGTTGAAATATGTAATTGAATTTCAAATACACAAAACTGTTTGAGCCAGATCTCACGTTAGCTAACTCAAACCAAAGGAAATTCAAACCGCTTGAATTTCTTTTTTTTTATCCTTTCATTTTCATTTTTTTAATTTCATTAATCACACATAACTTTTATTTCCCTCAACATTGTTCTTTTTTTCATTTTCCTCCAGTTACCCTCTCATTCTCCATTCCTATTTTTCACCTCGCATTTACTTTCTCTCTCTCTCTCTTTCTCTCTCAAACGAAAATCTGTGCATTTTCTTTATTCTTTTTTTCATTTCAATGGAATATTCCTTCTCGTATTCACACTTATCGCGGTCCTTTCTTTCAATCACATAATTCTCGCCTTTTATGTCGTTTGAAAAATTACTTGCCTGTCAATATGATGTAACTCGAAACCAGTTGTAATTGTAATTTGTTGGAATCGTTTATTTCGTCAACGATTTTGAAGGAAATTACTTGAAAAATGTGCCAAATGGAACATTTAATTTCGAATTTTTTAAAAAGAAATCATCTCAGCCAGTGGCACTCTTCAAGTGCAAATTGCCACAGTCGACATAAAGAACTTATCAAAGGATTATTTTTTTAAGAGAAAAGAAAAAAAATATTCAAAACTCATCAACAAGTAAAATAAAATGCAAATTAAAGGTATCGAGCAAAAAAGGAAGCCAAAGTAAAACCAATTTGTGTCGGGTACATTTTCATCTAACTAAATATACTTGAAACATTGCTGAAATATGAATGAATGTTTCCAAGAATCGACGAAATGTTCATCCAAAAAATTTACTCTTTTAACGCAGTGAACAAGCAGGAGGAGGAGGGGGGAGAAAGGAAAAACTCGTCAATTTCCGTCAAGTATTTTAGGAAATGAATCCAAGCACTTGAAAGAAGACATACTTTAAAAAAGACCGAACAAAAATGATAGTTCTAATTAGATCAGTGTTTTCTTTTTCATCTCTTTCTCTCTGTTTTCACACAACGAATGCAAAGAAGCCTATTGATGTGCGCACATCGAAAATGGAATATTTTTTTCTTCTTCTTCTTCTTTTCTGTTTTAGTAATTTGTGGGTTTGATGTTGAGTCACACAGAGACACTTGGTGTTGACCGCAACCGAACCCAGTTGAATAATTCCTGTTTCATTGTTGTTGTTGTTGTTGAAATGTGTCGACAAATCGAGTTGAAAGATAAGACAAATGATGTTCGATTGGAAGGATTTTTTGTTCGTAAAATTGACCGTATGATTTGTTCAAATGTTGTGTGATTTTATATGTTGGTCGTCATATAATTTGCTTAAAGTTTTATTCATTTGCTGTAAGTCGTTGTTTTGTTGCTTTTTAATGACACCATAAATCAATGTGTACTTCCAATGAATTCGGAATCCGGATACATCTTCAATGGTTTTTGTTATTTTCTTTTTTTTTTCATTTTGTTTAAATGTTATAAATGCTCAATACACATATGCACGACAATTTGCATCGATAAAATGGGAGACAATCAACCGATAAAACTTGAATATGTATTTATTTTGTTGTCGCGCTTGTCCTGCGCATTTTGTTTTTTGACCGGTCAATTAGAGATAATATTCAAAGTCCAACTGGAGTATATGCCACGTGTAATTACTCCTTTGTAAAATGATTTGCCTGCAAAATGCTAATTTAACCGTGGCAACAATGACAATTCGTGTGTATAGTGCGAACTCTGTCGAATGTTAATTGCATAAATAAGTTGATCGTTTACAAATTGCACTAATGTAATAAGCGTGCTTGATTCGTAAAAACAAAAGAAGAAACAAATCAACATCATCATCATCATCATCATTTTTATGGTTATTTTTTATTGTACAATTTTAATGGTTGCATTTTCTAATTAAAGACGATAATAAAACAGTAAGAAGAAGAATAAGAAGAAGAAGAAGAATTGTACACCATGTCCAGACATCGACAATTGTTTTGCTTGGTTTTGCACCTGCATAACAATTGTGCCAATTGTATGGGAAAATGTGTTGATTTGTATTGAAAAATGTCGGGACAGCCGCGATTAAGTGAAATTGAACAAATGTTCTGAGTGAATGGATGAACGGCAGTCAAATTATTAAATGCTGAAATGTGTGTTGATCTTAGTCATCGGTGTTTTGTGTTTTGTATTTCATCTGCCTCTTGTCGCTAGCGCGTAGGATTCTCTCTTTATGAGCATCGGGCTTATTTGTTTGTGTATAGGAACGATGAAAGTGAAGAGATGCAAACAGATGAGAAAAATGAAAAGAATTAACGAAGAACAAAGAAAAAAACAAGAAGAAGAAGAAGAGAAAAAAAATCGGCACACACAAATTTGTTTAAACAAAGTCATAAATTACGCACAGCAGCACGGAAGGAGCATGCGTTGATTTTTCAATAATAATAACAAACAACATTAGCCAAAGTGAGAAGAGTTTGACCTGGGCTGTATGTGTGTGTGTGTGTGTGTATGTGTGATTAGTATGCGTAAGAGAGGGCAGCAAATGTGGAAAAAATGAAAAGGCCAGACCATACCAGATGAGAACAGGCCAGGCCAGGCCAGGCCAGGCCGGAATGAAAATGAACACGCGTACATAAACAAAATCCAATTGAAATTAAATGCATCAAAGCCAATGCAGAAACTGTACATCTGCCAGTTTTGACTATTTGCTTTGCTTTGCTATGCTGTGCTGTGCAGTGAACGAGATGACGAACGACAAATGATCCAACATTTTCTTAGAGTGAATTGCGAAAGAAAGACAGGACGACAACAACAACAACACCAACATCAATCAGAGAAGAAAAAAAGAATTTGAGAAATTCAGTCGAAAAGGAAAAAGGAAGAGCGAGCCAGAAAGAGAAAGAGAGAGAGGAGAGAAAGAGAATAAGCAGCGGCAGCAGTAGCACACAAATGATGCCATAGACCATAGACGTCGGGCACGTGCTACATAAGCACTTAGTCACAAAGTGAAAAACATATGCGCGCTCTCAATTGCATCGAAATGAATTTCCATCTTTTACATTCAACAAGACAAGATTCTCGTTTATGTATGTTCACTGTTCAGCTCTGCTTAGGGCTCACACAGCCTATCGAACAGATTGATTATGTTGTTGCCGTTTTTGTTTCCGCGCGCTGCCGCTCATCATCATCAAGATGCTGTGTGCGCGTTTTTTTCAATTTTTCTTGCCACATATTTTGAGACTCTTGTTTCAATTTTTATTATTCAGCTCATTTCATCTTATGTGATGTATATGGACGCAACGCGCGCATTAACCAATCGAATATATATATATCAAACAAACTAACTTGCGTTCGGTTCACTAAAATCATACAGGAGAAAACAGAACATAAAACCAATGCTATGACGATTTCATATTTTTCGTTACTCAATTTCAAGCCGCCGCGAATGATGCGGCACGAGCGTGAAAATTTCAAATGAAAATTAGTGCGAATGAGAAGGATATGGAGGGAAAGAGGGGAATAGAAAGAGAGAAAGAGAAAGAGAAAGAGAGAGATAGAGAGAGAGAGAGAAAGCGAAAAGGAGTGAAATAGAGGAAAGGAGAAAGAGTAATTGAAAAAAAATAGTGAATAATATAGAGAACAAAAAATGAAAAAGAAAGAAAATGGAAACGTGAGCAAGAATGAGATGGCAAAATAGAGATCTCGAGGGAGCGAGATCGAGTGTCAAAAAGGAAACACAAAAGCATAAACGAAGAGGAAATACGATTACATTAGTTTCACTTTAGAAGGCGGTGAAAAGTAAATGAAAATCATTAGAAATAAAAACACTAACTCCCGCTCCATACTCACACATTCAACCGTTCGTTTGTTTTTCGCGCATTTCGCATTAATGGCATTTTTCTACCGAAAAACCCCCTACCCCTCCCATTTTGATGCCATTTAATCACAACAATAAATTCAAACTGATCCGTTTCTGTGTATTGTGAGTGTGTTCAAAACATTCCAACAACATGTTTCGTCGCAACGAATTGTGAAATAATTTTTACGGCTGCAAAATGAGTCGTTGAGCTGCCATTTGGGAAAAAAACAAATCGAAAAAAGAAATTGCGGCAATTGATCGATTCAAAGAATTCCAATGCAAAACCAATTCATCCGCAGTGAATGTTGTGTTTTTTTTTTATGGAAAAACAAAAGTTTTGTTCGCCGCATGCAAACATCCACACATAAAGTGTGTTGTTTTCGACAGCTGCATGCCACTTCAATTCTTCTGGGCATTAGAGTTTATGAACAATTTTCATATTATTGCTTCTTTTCTAGCATTCTCATTCATTGTATGCACATGTCGCACTCAAACTCACGCTCCTTCAGAACACTCGGTGCACATTTACCGATGCAAACTATCTAAGGTATGTTCTATCTCATTCGAACGTTTCTCTCACATCTCAATTTTCATTTTCATTCTTTTCAGTTCAAGCTATTCAATTTTTGGTAAATGCGATGCGATGCGATGCGATGCTATAGTGTATATGACATTACATAGGCGAGGATTTATCATTTCACATAAAATAGTATGCATGACTCAGAATGAATGTTGATCATGATCGTGTTTCTCTCTGACTCTGAATGTGTTTATCTCTCACATATCGCGCGCGCGTACATTGTCGAACTATGTGAAGAGACGAGAGAGAAAATGCTCGATCAGAAACCGCGTGCGCAAATCGTTAAACAACATTTTCAGTTGCCATTCTGCCATTCATTATGGGCCTTCACACCACACCAAATTCGTCGTTTTAAATGCACACTGACAACGCGCTCACAGCGTTTTTTTTTCTTGTTCTCAGCCGATGTGCTCTTTAATAAACAACATACACACAATAATATATATATCGTGATTCGCTAATAGATGACAAAATGGTAAAATAAAATTCGAAAATCACATTAATCGCCATCAAATCGTTACAACAACAATTTATACAATCGACAAAAAACTCTCCGTTCGATGCGAGAAAACAAAAGAATTGCATTTTTCATCAAGTTACTGAATAAATCTCTTTTCTTCTTTTTCTTTTCTTTTTTTCTTCTCGTCTTCTTTTCGAACATAGAATTTTTATTACCTTCCACCGTTCAAGGATTTAGCTCAACAAATGGCTTGAATCTGACTCAATTGAGCGAGCCAGCGAGCGAGTGAGTAAGAAACAGAGCGATCTGTTATAAAAGTAAAACTTGGCGATGAATTTCCTTCGAATTGAAAAAGAAAACAAAAAACAAAACCTGCATTTGTAATCATTCTACTTAATTGATTCATTCTCTCTCTCTCTCTCTCTCTCTCTCTCTCTCTCTCATTTCAACAAATCCATTTCAAATTTAAATGTTTCGATTTGTTTCCATTACGGATTTCATTCGAATACATAAGAGATTGAAATTTTGTTTTTCCCTTCGGTTTAGTTTACTTCAATTTTGTGTTTTGCTTTTTTTTCTTCTTTCTTTCGTTCTTCACATGGAATTTGGGTATATTGAAAATACGCTCATTTTCGATGCGTGAAAAATCAACGGGAAAAACAAATGTATAGAGAGAAAAATTAAATACACACATATGAAACAGCACGAGCGATAAAATGAATGAGATACATTAAATATGTGGAACAATGTTATTTATTATGGTTGCAACTTATGTAGCTGTTTACCTTTCAACTAACAAATAGATAGAATGAAAACATTATGTCCGGAGGCCCAAATCTACGTAGTAAGAACCAAGAACAGAGAAAAATGGAGATGCGTGCATCGCAATGCACTCTCAGATCATTTTCATTCAATTCTATGTAAATTCTAATCTTGGGCGAATGGTATGTCTGTGTGTGTGTCGTTGATTCAAATATTATTCTTTTCACTTTGATGCTTTAAACGCAATATAAAATTTATGTTGCGCTCCTGATTGCATTCGATGCCGAATTTTATCCTCATTTTGTGCCTGCATTCATGGACGGGAAAAAGACACACGAATTCCTGCTCATTTCGTTTTTTTCTTTCTCATTTACTCATTGTCAATGATATTATTCAGAGAAGATAACAGAATGTGGCTTCCCTAATTGAGTAGTCGTTTATAATGTTTAAGATAAAATGACGATGGATTTGAATGATTTTTCGAGTGTTTTTTATTCATTGTTTTTGTCCATATGCGTTGAATATTTGTTTCCATTGGAAAGAGAGCGGGACACAAACACAAAGAGAGAGAAAGGGAAGAACGTGAGATAGAGAGAAGACGAATAAAGAAAAGGAAAGCAACATCATTCAATCAGTTTCCGTTAATTTTTCATCTTAAAATGGGCATAAAATGTATAATTAAATTACAACAAATATTACTCATTAAATAATATTCAAGTTGTACAGTCAAAAATCCATAAAAATCAAACAAACAAGCAAATTGAGAGTGAGAGAAAAAAATCCATTTGTTGTTGTGCTCTCTGTCTCCGAATATATTAAAAATGTGAATAAAAAAGAATTATGATTGAATTACTAGACGTTGTTAAGAATGAAGATTTGTGTTTTTTTTTCTTTTCTCTCTCTCTCTCTCTCTCTCTCTTCTTTCTTTTCCTCTCTTCCTTTCTCCCTCTTTCTCGTTGGTTTTGGGAATTTGGTTGCTGAAAAGTGTGAGTCAAACGACGATAAAATTTTTTTAAATTTATGTTTTTTTTCTCTATTAAACGGATGGGTGTTGACGATAATGATAGAACTATGGCAAAACGCAATCAGTAAGCGAGAAAAAAAAAGAAAGAATTTCGTTCGCGATGAGACACTCTAATAAATCTACATAGGATCATAAGAAGAAATCTAAAGAGCAAAAAAAAAGGGAATAAAAAAAATATATTGAAACAATACATACATCGATGCTCGACCAACTCGATTGCCGGGATATTAGCGACACAATGATGACAAGATATGTTTGGCAAATATCCAAAAACCTAGAAAGAAAGAAACGGTAAAATGATTTTAAAGACAAAAACACACACTTCGAATGAAGAAGAAAAAAAATGAAAATGAAAATGAAAAACAAAAACCAATTTTATAAGTGAGAGAGAGAGAGAGAGAAAGAGAAAGCGAAACGAAAAACACACTATCATCCCATCTAAATCTATACATAGTCAGTTGAATATTATATTATGATGTCGTTGAAAGTGTGTTGGATGCTCGCTTCTATTCAATCCACACAGAAACACAGAGGCGATCATTTAAAGCGGCCATTAAAAAATAAAATAAAATTAAATGTAAAGCGCTCGGTCGTTTGCTTGCTCGCTCGCTCGTACACACATACAATCCAATGAGTGGCCAAGTGACAACAATGTGAGATACTGAGCCATCAGAACGACTAATCGAAACTCATTTTCTTAACCTCATCGTTGACGTACATGAACAATATTTTCTCTCTTATATTCGTTGTTTTCTGTCCTCATCGTCGTCGTCGTCGTTTTTCCACACACTTAATTTCCACACCATTTTCTTTTAATTAGAACCGGTCTGATAATATTTCACAAACCGATTTGGCGCTTTTTTTTCACAGACCGATTTTTTTTTCTCTCTTCGTGTATTCTTTAATTTTTTTTTTTTTCTTTGGTCTGTTTTTGTTTTTCTTCTCCTTTCTTCTCATTCTTCTTTTGATTCTTCTCTCTTCATATTCTTCTCTTTTGTCGTTTCCTTGAAAAAATTGTGTCTTTTAAGTTGACTTTAAGGCAATTTTCCTCATTTACCCTGAGTGAAATTAAGTTGAGATCTGAGATTTGTAATAGTGAATCTTGCTTAAATTATTATATGTATGAAAAATTTGCCGATTTTTGGTGAGATAAAAATGGAGTGAAGAAACTCAAAAATTTACTTAAATTTTATTGCGATGTTTCATGTGTGTTTCATTTTAATAAAATCTGACTTTAGCCAGAAAATACAATTCAGTCAATGGCTGAATCACAATGATCAACATGAAAGAGATCATTGTTTATTTGTGTTTTTTTGTTCTGATCCTTTTGGGAATTTGATGATTGTTGACAGTTTTAAGAGGTAAAAATCCATTCAATTCACCCATTCCAAACACACACACACACACACACACACACAAATATGATGACACGAAAGTAAAAGCCATAAAATGAAAGAAAAATGATCAAGCTCCAGCATCATTTTTTATACTTGAGTGCTAGGGGAATTGATCTATTCGCAAATAACCTCATTCGCTTATAATGGATTCAAAATTTTATTTATATGAACCATTCACAAAATATTCGCATAATTTGTTAAAATTCAATTCAGTATGGCAGCCTAATATTCTCATACAGATGTATCAAGTGTTGCAAATGACTCATGGTTTTTGCAAATAGCTTCGTTTTTTGCGAATATTCTGCGAATATATTCGTCCGCCATTTGCGATTTTCTCCGCCATATACGAATATATCTGCAAAAAAATTCGCAGATTATTTACATATTCGCTTCTATTTTAATGAAATCCAAACCCCTAGCTTGAGTGTTTTGTTGTTGGTGTTTCTTTTCTTCTCTTTCTTGTTTTTCATCTTTCTCTCTTGTGTACAGCCCACATTACAAACAATTTCGAATAAACATCATTGTACGTGCAACAAACTTGCTGGCTCGGCTGCACAGCTATGACAACATTTTATTTTGCTTTTGAACAATTCTGGCCACTTGCCAAAATTCAATGCGAAATGAAAAGAGAAAAAGAAAATGAGACAATGTGAAAAAGAGAATAACATTAGCGAACAGAAGAAGAGAAGAAGAAGAAAAAAAAAAAAACAATGGGAAAATTAAGTTTGCGCCACTTTTCTTCTCGACGCGATGTCGATTGACCTTTTTTTCCCATACGGACGATTTTTCAATATTACATTTTCGGTATTTTAACAACAATAATCGCTGCTTTGTAACACCAAAAAAATAAATAAAGAAAGAAAAAACATAAAAATCATTTTTAATCCATTTTTGCGAATGCGAATGGAAAAAAGGGCGAAAAGTCGATACAAAATAAAGAGAGAAAGAAAAAAAAGGGGGGAAGTGATAAAAGGAGGGAGAAAGAGTGTGAGAGAGAGAGAGAGAAGAGCAAAAGAGATATAAGAGCGAGGAAAAGAGTAAGAGAAGCAGAGATATAGAGTAAGAGAGTTGGAGATGAAGAAAGAAAGAAAGAGCGAGTGAGAGAAAGGTTCAAGCAAAAGATAATAAAGAGTAAGAGCATAAGACGTTGAGAGATTAGAAGATAGAAAGAGAAACAAAACAAAACAAAAGACAAACGAAACAAGAATGAGAAAAACTAAGAAATTTTATTCATATTGAAATATTACGCAAAGTGTCAATCGATGTTGATCAAAGTCGTTTGAGTTTATGGCAAAAACTCTGAACCAAACATAATTTTCGTCCGATAATAATGAACAATAATGTTTTTTAATTCAAATGCTAAACTTACAATTCGATGTCAACTTATTGATTGAACCGAACAAAATGGTTAAATGTTGTTGTAAATGTTTTCGTGTAATTTGCTGGCGTTATTTGTTATTTGACCAAATAATGAACACACGCAAGTTACGCGCGTTCGCATTATAATGTGTTGCATGGTTGTCATGTGTGTTCGTATGAATGTGTTTTAATGTATTTCAGTAGCCTATATGTTGCTGGGCCAAGGTTAGAGATTAAATACTTTCGAATATATTGGGATGCCATCGCTAAATAATGTTTGTGATTTTTTTTTTTAGCAAGTCAATTTGTGTTGGTTTCAAGCACACATTCAAAGGTCGAGGTAGTTCGATGAATTGATTTTGGATGCATTACTATTAGAATGAATGCGGAAATATTTGCAAATTCCAAAACTACGATTTCAGTCAAGCAAATGGGAAAACTATAAAATATTCGATCGTAATTATGATCGTGAACGTGAACTAAACATGAAATAACATCACGATACCATCTATTGGGGAAATTCGTTGATTTGTTTTGTCCAAGTTGTGAAGAAGCGATAAAAAGGGAACTTAATGTAATCGGTTGCGTCAACTTTACGAAAAGTGAAAAATGATTCATTTCTCAAATACAATTTCAATCAAAATTATCTCAGTCTATCTAATCACTTACATTCGACAATTTACAATCGGCAAATTGCATTTGAAGCCGATATTCTCAAGTGATTTTCGAAAATTTACATTTTGATTAGCGGATAACAGAATTAAATCGCCATCTCTTTTTCAATAGCATAAACAGACGGATGCCCCAGTTGAAAAAGCTTTTACGGAACAATTCGGATATTTTTATAAACAACTTTGTCACTGTCATTCCAATGATAGAAACACATACATATACACATACATAAATAAAACGAAATGCTTTTCTCACGGCAAAATGTTTAACAGTCACGAAAATTTCAAGTTCAAAATGACGATCAACAACTGATACATTTTAACTCTTAAATACTGACTCAATTTCATGCTAAATTCCTCGGCATATGATGGAATCAGAAATAATCCGATTTTCTCAGAAGCAAAGTAAGCATTTTATGACGAAGACGAAAAAAAAAAAGCAAATTCCGAATGAAAAATAAATCTTTGAATGAATGCAAAATGTCATCGTTGAATTGAAATTATGTTGTTGTGATCGCGTCATCTATCGAATGGCCATTGATTTAATGAGTGTGAAAAATTGAGAAGCTTTAATTTACAAATTATGATGTTGATCGCAGAGAAAAAGAAACTCAACAAACCGAAAATTCAAGAAGAAGAAATAATAAAAAGAAAGAAAAAAAGAATGAAAAAAAGAAAGAAAAAAAGAAAGAATGAAAGAAACCAGTGTTAGTGATCGGATAAATCGCACAAGCCAAAACAGCATTTTAGCATTAGCAGCATCAGCAGTAGTATGCAAGCCAAGCGAACAATTTGAGCACAAAATAGAATTAATCGTAAACACAATGTAGGTACACAAAAATTTTCTACGGGAATCATACTATTTTAAGATCATACCAAAATAACCGTTGCGATTCGGAAAGATGAAATAAAAATACGTTGAAAGTTGAAACAATCTTTAAATAAACTGACAATAATGGCATTTACATCGACTATACAGGCTTGATACAACTGATATATTTTTAAAGAGCAAAAAAAAAAAAAACGAAAGAAATTGAACGGCGTGTGCTCACCGTGATCGATTCTTTTTTTTTGTTACTGAGCATAGGTCGATTTTCGAATTCCGCAAATTTCGAATTTCCACAAAATGCATTCTTCACCGCAAATAACAAATTTAAACTAAAAAACGGTCTTTCTCTTTAAAAAAGAAAAAAAAAAAACAAACAAAGAAATTCTCCCCTAGGAAAACTGTTCATTTCACACAATGATCGATGTTGAATGGATCAAATTGCACATTCGAGCGATTCACATTATTGCGCGTGTTATGACACTATCACTTCACAATATATGTAAATGTGTCGATTAAATCGGTTGCTTATCCGTAACCAATCTGCTCATTGTTGAATTCGTAGTTGTATTCACCTGTACACACAATTCACGAATCAAAATGAAACAACGTCACATAACACTTCCAATAAATGCCAAATGATATTGCAAACTTTGCTCACACATTGGACTACAGTGAAATAGCCAAAGGTTTGGTTAACAATTCCATTAAAAAACTGATCATCGTTTTCCATGATTTTGTTTGCTTGCATCTTTTTTTTTCTTTTTGTATCTTCTTCTTCTTCTTCTTCTTCTTCTTCTTTTCCCTTCATCGTTGTTGTCGTCGTCGTCGTTATCTTTCACTTAAAAGCACTCAGATTTTGCACTCGTTTCGGGGGGGCAATTTTTGTCAATACCATCCAACCGAAAATAATTGAATCAACTGTTCAACTAATATATGAGCGTTCAATTCATACTAAAGCTCGATGAAGAAGCGATTGCCGCGGCACCAACAACACATGACAAGCAACAACAATCATGGCATGGGCGCTTTTTCTGCTTCGTCGTTCTTCTTTTTTTTTGCTTCTTCTTTTTGTTCCTTCTTTTTAATAACAAAAATAAATTTTCATGTGCGCATCATCTTGTGTGTCGTATCTCCTACAACAAACACGTACAAAATCACAAAGAATGAAATGCGATCTATAGGAGTAATATCACAAATCGCATACATGTGTATATAATAGTCTATTCTGGGAGCGAAAGAGAGAGAAAGAGATGGAGAGAGTGAAAGGGGAATATAGGAAAGAAAAAGAGAGGAAAAGAGAGAAGGATAGCCAAGAGAGAGAGAGAGAGAGAGAACGACAAAGAGAAAGAAAGACAGATGGATTTCCTTCTGTGTTGCGTTGTTATGACGCCGAAGAACTTCTTGTTGAAGAAAAAAAAATGTGTTAACTTGAAGAATTGAGTAAATGTCAAAAACAACATTCTTCCTTTATTTGTACGCATTTTGCGTATTGCTGCCGAGACACCAACACTAATGTAACGGAAATTAGAATTACAATTTGATAGCTACATTTTCTCTACCACTGACTGAACTACTGTTGTTGCGAGCATTCGATGAAAATAGCATTTGCTTTTTTTCTATTCGGTTGTTTCTGCCGCATTATTTTAAAAATATTAACCCATACTCGTAATCGGCATCGAACTCAAATTCAAATTCGATTGAATTAAAATTAAATCGTATATTGAACAAACGTATTGCTCATGGTCGCACGCGCGCTCACTCGCTTTCGATTTATTTAAATCACAATCTGCCTGTTTCGATAAATATTCAAGCATCACAGCCAGAATGCGTTAATGATGAAATTTAAATTCAGATGTGACCGTTGCATTTGCCAAAAAAAAAAAAATCAACCGAACGACCAACATAAATATATCCAAATGTATTCTCAGAATTATTATCAAACATTTACTGTTTTAATGACAATAGTCATTGATTTAGTTGCATTTTTTTCAATCTTTCTCTTTTACCACTCCTTCTTTTATTATTAATAATTTTCGATTTGATATCAAAGGCGATTTCCATACTATTAAACAGCTTTGCTAAATAAAAAAAACCTCCAGTAAAAGCATTCAAGTCATTGTGTGTCTTTTTTTAACTTTTGAACTACTTTTGCATCTATTTTTGGCAATCGCTCACTAATTTACAATCATCTGACGATCAAATGACCCATGTCAAAACAAGCTTCGCACTGCTAATTATCATTAGATCGGTTGAAAACACATAAAATGATTCGTTTTCAAACATGAATCTTATTTGATATTTGAATATAAACTTTAAAACTCAAAAATCTTATAAAGCTGAAAGAGAAGAAAAAAATCATAAGAAATGCTGCATAAGAGAAAAAACTGAATAAAAGTTAAGAAATTGCATGAAAAAAACTTTCTTCAAATGATTTTAATTTCAATGAAAACTCTTTAAATGAAATGAATGAATATAAAATCTGAATGAAAAAATATTCAAAGTTATCTGGAAATGTTTTCGGATAAATCATCTATCAAAATTTATGAGAAGAATTATCAGTCAATATGAACATAAATCACAGCTCTAACAATATGATCTACAATAAAATGAACAAACTTTTTGCAAATAATGATTGGTGATAAAAGTGACGCTTCTTCAACAGAAATAAATGAATGATCAATTCAATCAAATGAGACAAATTATCAATACAATAAGACCATTTGTGTTTAGTAAAGCGTTGCGTAATACATTTTGATACAGTAGACATAAATTGACATTGAATTTATGTGACCGCAGTAATGAATGATGAGTTTCCATTGTTTTACTTTAGCGCACTCTATGAAAAATGATTATCAACTGATTTAAGGGATTATTATTCCATAGTGGTACAGGGTAGGGGGAGGCCAAGATGAGCTCCCCCTGAATTTGAAATTGTCGGCCGAGACCCCATCCTTCCCATGGCACACAAGTTACACAGCTAAAGACAGACAGACAGAGAGAGAGAGAGAGAGGGAGGGGGGGGGGGAATGATGCTTTTTTTATTCTGGGTGTGTTTCACATGTTAATTATAATCAGTTGATATAAGTGTTTGACAAGCGATTTTGTTGTTCGCTAATAAAGATAGCTGGCATGTTGTGCAAAACTTAATTTAAATCTTAATCTAAACATATAAAAATGAATGTGTGTGTGTGGGTGGTTTCCAAGTTGGCGTCCGAACTGCTCAACCGATTTTCATGGTTGAGGTACCGTTGGAAAGGTCTTGAGCCGGCGGTGAACATAGGCACCATCTTGGTCCGGCCATCTTGGTCTACCACGGTTAAAATGGCCAAAAACATCAGATTCTCATGGTTGATGTACCGTTAGAAAGGTCTTGATCAGGGGGCGAATATAGGCACCATCTTGGTCCTAGCTGCTGAGCGGCGCCGCGAAGTAGCTAGTAGAGTATAAAAGA
This sequence comes from Resseliella maxima, assembly GCA_029041755.1. Taxonomy (NCBI): domain Eukaryota; kingdom Metazoa; phylum Arthropoda; class Insecta; order Diptera; family Cecidomyiidae; genus Resseliella; species Resseliella maxima. The sequence goes on along the minus strand of JAQOWM010000385.1, from coordinate 70,447 downwards.
GCAATGACTTTAGCGAAAGTATACTTCAAAATTTTTTTCATGGATCTTTTTTCAAGTTTTTTTTTGTTGTTGCTATTTTTAGCAATCGAACGAATATTTTTAGCTGACTAACTGAGAATGGAACCATTTCTAAAGTAACGGAGAATGCGTTTAAGGAAATCAATGGTTTTCAAACGGTATCGGATTAAAAACATTCTCTTTTGTTCAATTCATTATTGATTGATGATCTCATTTACAGCATCGTGGTATTTCAAATTATGATAAATTTGGCGACTGGGACAAAACGAGAGAAAAAGTTAAAAGTAACGTGAATAACAGTTTATAGGACAATTTATCGCATGTGGTAAAGGGAAATGATACTTGTATTGGACAATCAGACAATTTATGCGATAATGTAATAAACAAAAGCAATTCGTACATTCAATAAATTTTTAGTGTGAGAGAGCATGCAAATCTCAATCAGGCCATGCCGTTTCCGTTGCATAAGTGAATTCTGGTTTTTGAATGCATTTCATGTCCATAAAATTATGAAGACACATACAACACTTGATGTGGTGACGTAGTACGATTTTTGAATGTGTAATTTCTCAGTGACAATCAGATTCCTTGGCTTACTTCAAACTTCTTCCTCTCTGTTTTTTTCCCATTTGCTCGCTTTTTCTTCGCACCTTGACTGCTAATTTCTGACTTTATCTTATTCCCTATACCATTTTACATCTCATTTTTCTCCGGCTCGATCTCTCTCTCTCTCGCTCTCTCTCTTTCTTACACACATTCTGTCTACCTCCTTATATAATTTACTCTTCGAATTATTTTTTTTTCTCTTTTACTCTCCTGTCAAAAAAATTTCATTTGTTTTTTTTTTTTCATTCATTCATTGTGTCTTTTAGTTCTCTGAATTATCTTGCCACAGTAAGAGTAGTAATACATTTTCGATGTATTAGGGTAAGTAAGCAATACCGAGGACAAAAATACACCATGGGCATTTTAGAAATGAAAGAAAAAAGAAAAGAAAGTGAAGAATAAAAAAAATCGCCAACAAAACGACCGTTTCATATTACTTTCCACCACGATTGCGATCGCATTCAAACAGCAATACGGCTATGTATACGTACATAGAGAGATTTGTAGTAGGCATGAATAAAATGAACGACCGAAGACAGGGAATGTTTTTCCACAATTGAATTTACGTCATCGGGCATGTTGCTGGAGCAACACACGCACGACCTTCAACATCGATGTCTATAACAGAAACGAAACGAAAATAAAAAATATATATATAAGAAATACCAAATGGCAACAAACAACGACATCAGCAACAGCAACAGCAAAACAATGTAAATCGCTATAATACATCTATAGAATATACATCATACAGCAGCAACATTTATATATTGCTACACACAACTAGAGAGTACACGGGGCAACGGTGTTGATTCAGTTCGGGTGCGCTATGATATGAAAATGATGAATTTCGAAAACGATACTGCAGGTGCTTCTGCCAAGCGCAAACATACAAACAGTCGACACGGATGTGGATAGGGATGTGTACACTATACAGTTAACCATTCATGTTTGTTTCAAGTCAAGAATTTTTTATATTTTCATAATGATATTCACTCTCTCTCTCTCTCTTGCTCAGTCACTCATTCTCTCTATCTCTTTCTCTCTCGATTGTGATCGAAATGAAGCTTCTTTCATTCGACTTCCATGCATATTTGAATCGTTATTCCGATGTATTGATTTGTGGTGCCATTTTTCCGTTGCTATGATTTTCACTGTTATTTTGAGTGTTGTGCTTCCAGCATTGACCAACCATAAGTATAAAGATAAAAGACTTGACATTCGATTCTTACAACAAAACGAAAAATTGATTTTCTTCCAAAACGTAAACGCAAACACAACATTTTCGAACTTTACGATTCCTTTCATCATTTCGTTCTTTTTTTCCCTCTATTAACTTTTCTCAGTTTGAACTTGAACAAAGAATTTTTAGTTTTGGTCAATGCATACACAAACACAAACAGATAAACGAATGAAGTATGGAGAAAACAAACTTTTGATGACAAAGGTTAAATCAATGGGCTCGCTAATAGCTCGAAATTATTGTTCTTCCACGGAAAATTAAATTCCAAGAATCAAGACCAAACCATTTGTTTTTGTTTTCTGTTCGGAATCGGAATTTTTGATTAAATGAAGAAAGAAAGAAAAAAAACCAACAATATTATGAACACAAAGTTTTTGAAACAAGACAACTATCATATTAATTAGCATTTAATCTGGAAAAAATTACATTCAAACGATCTATTTACTGTAATTTCCAACGGTATTATTTCATTGGAAGTTTTTTTTTTTTTATTTCCGAATGCGTCCATAAATAAATCACCACCGAATAATAATGTTGATTGTGATGGGGAGGCCAGGCAAATGAACAAGCGATTTTCAGTCAATAAACACGTTTTCGATACATATACACTCGTGTATCGACGGAATGCCAATCATACAATTCTTACTAATTTCATTTATCGATTTACAATAGGATCAATTTAAGTATGTTTAATCATGATTTAATTGCGTTTTTGTTTTTTTTTTTTTTTTTGTTTTTTATTTCGGTGGGACAAACTATAATTCGAATCTTGATTTATCAATATGCTGCATTTCAGATCTCACTGTCATGTTGACAAATCTCTGAATCGCAAACTGTTTGCGTGTTAAAGATATTCATCGCTTGCATTCATTTCGTATCAAATATTTTATTTATTCACAATAATAATCAATTGTTGTGTAATTTTTCGCTCAGAAACTCCCATTGATTGATCACCTTTGACAATTTTCGTTTGGTTCTTTTGTTTTGCTCTCTGTCCATATTTGGTTTAGCTTTGCTTTTACTCTTCAATGATCTTACTTATGAGTGAACACCAACTACTGGTGACAGGAAACAATTTGATGTAATCGATAGAAAAACAACACGATGATTTTCTCTCTCTCTCTCTCTCTCTTTCTCTCTCTCTCTCTCTCTCTCTCTCTCTCTATCTCTTTTTATCTCGCTTACTCACACTCACTACCTCCCACCCTCTCCATATTTATCTCGCTTTCTTTCTCTCCCCTCCCTCCCTTTTTCTATCAATCTATCTTTCCCTAGTCAGTACAATGGCTTTTTAGACGATTTTAATTACGATTCTAATCGCGATTCATTTGACATTTTTGACATTTTACTGCATATTATCGACACATAAAATTGTCTCTATGTTGTTACTATTGCCAACTAATCTCACATCATATTCATCTGCTATCTGATGTGACGTAAATTAATTTATACTTGCAATTGCATGATCGATTTCCGCCTCGATACCCAAAACAAATAAAAATAAATCAGTTTTTTTTTAGTTTCTCTCATTCTTCAATTTATTATTATGCATTTTATGACAATAAATAGAAATCGATTTTACTCAATTCAAAATCCATATTGGACAATATAATTCTGTCACAAAGAGACGACAAAACTCATTTTGTAAGGTTTTTACATTCAAGAGAAAGAGATGCAAATACATACTTGTATATATGCATCTCTCTCTTCGTGCAATAAAACCTTACAAAATGAGTTTTGTGTTCTCTTTGTGAATTCTGTAGAGAGAAGAAAAAATGATTTATCATTTGTGATTTCTTAATCACTGATTTGAACACGTACATGATTTTCTTTTTTTTCAAATCATTATTCATTTAACGTGCCTAAAACTTTTCATTTACTTTGCGGAGATTTTTCAAAATAGATTTTTTTTTCGATTCGATCTGAGTTTGATAATACTGAAAACGAAAGTCGTGTAAATAAAGAAATATTGAAATTACTAAATAATTTGTTCACGCAAACCACGTACGGAGAATTGAAACTTCTTTCACTGTTTTTTTTTTTTCACTTTCAATATTTCTACAATGACTTTAAAATTGTCGAATTTATCTATGTTTATTTTCTCTTGAAAATCAAAATTGTTGTTTTTTTTTTTGGGCATTATCTACTGTGGACGATTTATGAATGGAATTACTGTTCTAAATATGTTTCATAAGAGCTATTAAATTAATTAGGTCAAAAGGATTTCATAAAATGAAAAAATAAAATCGTTTATCTCACAATTCACAATCAATCGTTGAAACTTCAAATCAAATTCTTAAAATGCAACAACGTTTTGAATTTCTAAAAGTGATTTGAAAATTAAAAAAAAAAATAAAATCAATTCTAAGATAAATATTGGCGTTAATGCCTTTTGATCTATTTACATTGAAGATGTAAGCAAATTTGGAAACATTTCAAGTCTTCTACGAAAACTCGTTTGTTTCCCATTTTCCAGGAAGAAAAAACCTTCAAACTTTTCTTTTGGCTTAAAATAATTTTTGCCATTCTCGCAGCCTCTTTTTATCTCTTTCTCTCTTTTCCTTTTGGTGTTTTTCTTTTTCTTGGTTTCGATCTTTCTATGCAAACAACGCTACGAATGAGAGAGCGGAAGAGAGAAAGAGAGAGAAAGAGAGAGAGAAAGAGAGAGAAAGAGAGAGAGAGAGGAGGGGGATTTTCCTCAGTCATAATGATGTAAAATCAAAGTTGACAAAGGAAGGAAAAATGACATCATTGATAAAAGGTATCCTTTTCAAACAAAATTTTACTTGGTAAAGAAAAAAAGAGATAAAAAAAATTACAGCGAGCGGAAGGAAACATTTAAAAGCGTCGTTCGATGACGCAATTACACTTTGCTCGAAGCTGAAAAGTATCGCGCGTGGCTTGAATCAGAATGGAATGCCATTTTCGATATCGTCTATATGAAGTGAAATTGATGGAAAATGAAATTCATTCGAATTTCGTGTGGTTTGTTATAATTATTTGATTAGTAATGTCATTTTAATTGGGTTAGCCATCAATTAGATGCGGCATTTTTTCCCCCAAATGGATTATTTTCTTGCCGAAATTGTTTCAACTCATTTTCACTCATTCATCGGTCAAATAAAATGGTTGTTTTTTTTTTGTGCTTAAACGAATGCATAAAATATTATAATTTTATTATTTTCTCAATAAATAGAATATTTTCCAATAGACAAATGTGATTTATCAAGGTTAGAAATGGAAACAGTAATTGTTATCGGTTTGCTATTAATTATTCAAAACAAAACTGTGGAAAACAAAAATTGCACAGTTGAAACAAGAAGAAGAAGAAGAAGAAGAAGAAGAAGAAGAAGAAGGAGAAAAACGTTGAGTATCTGTTATCAGAATAGGAACGAAACAAAAATCAAATAAAAAATGCAAAACATTGCGCATATTTATAAGTCTAACGTTTTAAACGGAATAATGATTCATATTAAAATAACATGAAATTTGAAATAAGAAAAACGAATGAGAACATTCTTCTGGTGGTTCTCAGTAAATCGAGAAAAATTCCATTTCACATATATGTTTCAACCAACTCCTTTTCAATTTATTGCGTACTTTATCACTTCTCTTGGAATTTCAAATGATGTTTGCATGTGACTGGCTTTTCTATCTTTCTTCCTTTATCTCTTTCCTCTTTCCTCTTTGTCGCATCTTCCTCCTTTTTCTGATCATTTCCACTAACTGTTCCACAACAAAATTGAACTTCTCAACTCGTCCTCCTTTGAATTTCTATGTATGTTATTTATGATTGTCTGAAACAATAGCCAAATGAAAGCAACATTTGTTATGTTTGATAGAGTCAGGTAAGAGCAACAAGGGCGCAAAAAGTAACAAAGGAGCATTGAAAACGTGCCACCCCTTCGGTGTATGTGTATGTGTGTTTGTATATTTTTTTTTTCTTCTCTTTAGCATTTCTCTATGGTAAGCTTATTAAACCCACACACAAATTGAATTTGCCGCCCGAGTTGCATACATACGACAAAAGTTATTTGGTTGAGCAGTCTCCGAATGGTTATTTGGTTTGAGAAAAGAATGTGCGTTCAAAACATAATCGTTATGGAATTCAATTCGAATAGAATGGAATGGAACGTAACGAATGCTTCGTGCAGAAACGGATGCAACAAAATAGATATGGTGAGAATCGCGTGGCGCGCGTCTTTGACATTGTTCACAATATTTTAAACGATGTGGTCCGATGAGACAAGAAAAACAAAATGTCAATAGGAATATAACTAGCCAAATTCGAAAAGACAAACGACGATAAAAAAAAGGAGAAAAAAACAATTGGAATACACATGGCAGTAAAATGTATTTTATATGTATTTGCTTGATAAATATTTATTCACTTGTCAAGCACTCTACCATTGAGTTTATTTCACGCTGATTGTTTGAATATTCCATGTTATATTCGGCTGAATGAAAACAAAATAAGACAAGAGAAGTAAAAACCGCTGAAAATATATTGATCGATGGTAATGTGAAGGAAAGAAAACAAGCAAAACAAAACAAAACAACGCACATTCAATTGAAACGCACAACCAATTCGATCGGCCAGCATGCGAATGAGCCCGAGCTTTGGATATTTTTTTTTTTTTTTTTTTCATTTTGAATGCACAAAAACTTTGCCGAAGCAAACACAACAATAACGGCGATATGACAATGACGATGACGACGACAACGTTGTAGGAGGCGTAGAAAAGCACGAGGCACACGGAATCATATGTAAATATAATTGTTATTGTAATTCGGTAACTGTATCTGTGACAATGGCGTCGACAGAACCAAACAAATATACATTATTCGGTCGACATTCATCACACGCAACCAATGAGTGTTTATGCAATTCAGTGTTATTCCTATTTCCATGGCAAAGAATCTTTCGATCGCATATTATCAATTTCATTTGAAACCATTTTCAGCATCATCTTCATTCAGTCGTTTTTTCGATCTCTCATCCTCTCTCACTCATTCTCTCTATCTTAAGCTCTCTTAATTTTCCATTCATCCAATCACTTGACTCACACACTCTCTATTTCTCTCAATCTCTCAATTCATCTTTTTTCTTTCTCTTTCAGTCATTTGTGATTTAATCGTACACTGCTCAAATTGCATTCGAGCAATTAAAATGATGGACATTGATTTATTTTCGGTTTGAATATAATTTATATCATACAAATAAATGTATTTTTAGTTTTGGTGTTATTTTAATTGGAAGTCAACACCGGACGAAAATTATTTTGCCCGGCAACCGTACACACACACACACACACACACACACACACACACAGATATTCGCAAATTCTCGCTTTGAATTGAGATTATTGTGTTATGTGCATGAAAATTGTGTTGGCATTTCTGTGAAATTCGATGATGGGCACATTGAAAATGAATAGTCGTTTCGCTTTGATTTTGCTCATCGAAATGGAATCGAATGGTTCGAGTCAAATATGGTTTACGTCAAACGAAGATACACAGATCATCATCTCTCTCTCTCTCTCCCTCTCTTTCTCTCGCTCTCAAGCGCGGAGAAAAAACACACTTCTTTCTTCTTCTTCTTTTTTTTTCCGTCCTAAATCCAGTCTTAAATATTGTAAGTACATTATTTTCGTCAGCTTTTGAATTTGGATTCCAATATAAAGAATTTCAACTCAATGTGAAGAATTGATATTATTTTGAATAGCAGAGGCATATTTTTTCTTTTGGCTTTGCCATTGTAAATGTGAAATGCGTGCACATTTCTGCGAAATCATATTGAAGAGCAAGCAGCACGTTCCTTTCGCGCACAATTGTATAACAACGATAGATTAATTTGATAATTTGATGAAGCGAATAAGTTTAGAAAATACATTACATGGATAAGAACGGCGCACCAGAGCGCGACAGGGAAAAAGAAATGGAAAGAAATAGAGAAAAAGAAGGAAAAAAATTTGCGTTCGGAAATTGCTTTCGTTATCTTTTTATCACACAGTTTGCCATTGGTGTTCTGGTGGCTTAATTATTATACTTTATCAAATTTTTTAACATCATTTTACAAATTTACACATCCCATGTGGAAAAATAGTAGGTACTTACTCATTTTGTTCGAAATTAGCTGTATTATATCGTTTTTAATCAGTTATTTTGGGACAAAATGGTTAAGTAACCAGTTAGTTTTAACATGGGATGTCTTTATACAAAGGGCACTCCAATGTCCGATAATGCAATTTGAGAATGTATCATAAAAGATTTTTACCCGAAAAAATTGCTAATGTCTTAATTGCGTCCACGTCTACATCTATTAATTCAAGTGTCAGTACATTTGCCAATGAAATAACAAACGAACGAACGAACGAAAAAACGAAACAACGAGAGAGAGAGAGAGAGAGAGAGAGAGAGACAAAAAAAAGAATGATTAAATTATTCATTTGTCACGCATTGCGAAGAATGAAATGTAAATAAACGTGCACACTGTCGAAATAATAACTTGACGACAATTGCCAACCAAATACGCATATCTCGAGATCGACAACAGCATTGATAAAAATAGATGTTCGCATCGATAAACGATATTATTACTGGAAGAAATCTATCTTTATTTGCAATTTCCATTATTTATCTGATATGTTTGTTTGTGTGATTGCAGCATCTGCGTTGCATATTGGCATAATAAGTGGGTTGTTGAAAAGATCAGAGCTGAAATGAAATTGAAGGTGGACTTGATGTTGGTGAAAATTGCGTGTGGTCAAAAAGTATTGTCAATAGATATTAAGTTTGAGACAGAGAACGACATCGCTTGAAATGACCCGACTAATGATGAATTCACGCAAATCTATCTCATTGATTCACTTCTCTTTGCACTGTTACTATCTCTCTCTCTCTCTCTCTCTCTCTCTCTCACTCTCCTTCTCCCTCTTTCTCTACATTCCTATCTATCTCCATCTCTCCCGTTTCACTTTCACTTGGTTTCAAATCAAATTCACAACCGAGGGTGGAAAAATGTGTTGTCAAACGTAAATAAATGTGTATCCATCAAATGGAATAGCGACTGTCCATTTCAATTTAATCAATAAGAATTAATATGATCGTAAATTGATTAGTTGGAAAAACATTGATTTCGTGCTTGGCATTGAATAAAAAAGATAGCAAAGCACGCAATCAATATATACTCTGCCACATCATGTGCTCTGTCACTCTATATGAATCTACATTGTATTCGCTTAATACAAATATCAAAATAAATATCGCGATTTCAGCGCATCTGACCAATAATATATGCGTATTGTTCTATCTGCCATACGAACTGTGCGAATTTGTTTTTGTCAATGCTCCATTGATCCAATCTAAACAATCTTGAATAATGTTCAGATTATAAAAGCCTATTATATTTTTATTTTTGCCATCGACATCGCCAATGCCATCGTCGTCGTCGTTGATGTTATTGTTGTTGTCTTTGTTGTCGTCAACATTGCTGTTTTCTTTTGCGTTCGAAAACCAACACCTGAACAATCTATAAATATGCGACTTACTATTTTTTAATTCTTCTTTTTTTTCTCTCTCTTCTTTTCCTTCTTCTGCTTCGACTTCGGCTTCTGCTTCTGCTTAAGCTTTATTACTATGAATATACGAACTCGTTTGTATGGCTGTCGTCATTACTGCTGCACATTCGGAACCATCGACTGATAATAAAACGTTTCGTTTAAATTTATACCATTTTTGTTATTTTTGGACTACTAGTGTGTATAGTACCAGTGAAAATATAATCTTGGAATAGACAAAAAAAAAAAGCACACGCGAACACATTTTAATCGTTATATCTTATATATGTATGCGATAATGGTGATGAGCACAATATTTTCGGCGGGCAATTCGTTATTTTTCATTTGACTTGAAAACATGGATTTCGAGTTATTAGCGACAGGTCTAACAAAATGCACACTCATAACTCATTCATATACAGCTCAATAGTATATCACTATCATTAATTTTAGAGCTCAAACTTTCTCACTCTTCTCTGTCACTCGCGCTCTCCCCTCTCTTTCTCTCCTCCTCTCTTTCTCTATCTCGCTCTATGTCGATATCTCTTTGTACAACGAAATTTTACATTTGAGTTGTCGCGCACTTTTTCTTTTGCCTGGATTTCTCTCCAATCATTTTAATTAATTCACGATTTATGTAAATATTATGAACTTACAACCTGTATTTTATGGTTGATGTACATTCAAAGTAGTGTGCGATTTGCGTGTTCAAGTCGTCAACGTTTGTCGTTGCTTTTGTCATTGTTTTTGTGTTCTTTCTGTGACTTGCGAGTTTCAGTTTTGCAAAACCACCGCAAATTGGTTTTATCGTTTATATTTCGCTCTTTCTCTTGTTCTCTCTCTCTCTCTCTTTCCCTGCCCCTCTGCCTCTCTTCCTTCTGAAGTCAAGTTTATTGTGTTGGTTTTTGTTGTTTCATTTTGCTGAACAGGTTTGACAACATTATGATCTGTTCAATCAAATTTTTGTTCAATAATAGCCCATCGAAAAATTCACGCGGATTAAATACTGCAAGAAAAAAAACTTGCTTACATTCTCACTTGCTCACTCACACCTGTATTCGGGATTGTTCTAAGTTTATTGTTTGTTTTTTCTTTTAATCTGTTTCCTTTCTGCTCTCTTTCAAATCACATTTTTTAAAATCCATTGATTTGATTGTGACGGAAAGCATTAAGCTTTCAATCCGCTTTCTTTACGCTAAAATCACCCGAACGAATTAAATTTGGGAAAATTTGGCACTTTGTGTCATTTTATATAAAAATGTTACCAAAAACGGGAAAAATGGCAAATACATTATAATAAAGAAACACAGATATATTTCTTTATTTTCCTCTTCACAAAAAGAGTTTTAATCGCAGTGAATGTGGTTTTTTTCATTCTTTTTATTTTCAACTCTTTGGTTTAATTGTGCATGAATGCAAAAATAAAAAGAAACAAAAACGAATAAAACCAGAAATCAAGCGAAATGAGCATAATTGAATGTTAAATGGACGAAACGGACAAAACGGGCGTTGGAATTGGTGTTGCCCTTCAATCAACGCCGTTACTCAATAGTCTCTTGACTCTTTCATCGCATAAAAAATTAAGTGCTATGAAACACAATAGAAGCAACGAAAAAAAAAAAAACAAAAAAAGAGAGAGAAGAAAAAAACAAGCAACAAGAATATACGATTGACCTGGTCCAATTGGCCAATTTTAACATGATAATAAATTGACGTATTAATTGAGTATCGTCGATTTAGTGAATGTTTTATTTTTAGTAATTCCAGATATTTTTAGACACATTTTGTCTGTGTCATACAAAAACTTAGCGGATTGCGATTATTCGATTGTCACACATTTCTTTCTTACATTTCTTTCAAGCGCAAACAACACAAAAAAACCAAACACATGTCAAGCATTTTTAAGGCAAAAAAAAAAAAATCAACATTGATGAGATAAAAATGTCGATCCGATGAGACAAAAATCGAAACGGATAGGACAAAAAATGAACTGATGCGACATGTGGAAAAAAAGGGTTTGAACGGATGAGAAATATATTGATGAAAAGTATTCGATTTCGCAATAAATAAATGAGCGACAGCGAAAGAGATATAAAGATTATCAAATTAGCTGGCAAATTTTTTTTTCTTCTTTTTTGTTCATACAGAGATCAAATTTGCATCACAATTTCCGCTGAAATGAACGATGAGAGGCGATAGAGAGCGACTGAGCGAGAGTGCAAGAGAGTTTGGGGGGGGGGGGGGACATAGCATTTAACACTCGCATCAAATATGTTGAGTAATTGAAACAGTGCTTCACCATGTTAATTATCGCATTTTTTTAAAGAGACTGAACATTGATTATGTCTTTTGAATAATTCATCGATGAGCACAACTTTTTGGCAAATGACACTGGTTCGGCGCTGGTTTAGTTAGGTTTGGTTTGGTTTGGTTTTTTGTTTTTATTTATTTATTTATTTATTTTTTTTTTTTTTTTTGGTCACTGGAGATGGGCTCTGAAATGTTCATTGCATATACGGATAGATAATCATTGGCTCGATAAGTGAATAAAATGAACAGGAGTAAGAGTGCTCATGAATGGCGCGAAGCCATGAGAAGAGATCAAAAAATGAAAAAAAAAGCAACATATACATCAACTGTCGCTGATGTGGAGTAAATCATGCATGCATGAGATACCGATAACTTTTTTGACCGTCATCTTTCTCTCTCTCTCTCTCTCTCTTTCTCTCTCCCTCTCCCCCTCATTTATGTGCACTTTACCGTTGTGTATTCTTTCCAAAAACGGTGGACAACGATTTAAAGCGGCAGCAAAAAATGTTTTTATTTCTTTTTTCACCAAAGAATGTGTTTGTGTGGGAAAAAATTTGTAATTTTTTGGCGAAAACATGAGAGATTTATAGCGCGCACAGGTGGAATTTCGGTGTCAATAATGATGTCGCATTTGAATTCAACATCATTCAAGATGTGACATTTTGACTTAATTTAGATTTGTGCAATGTAAATCGGCCTCATCGTACCACAGCTCACATTACGAGCATTCAAATTCGATGAGTTGTGATCAAATCGATGTGCATGTGAAACATGACACCAGTTTCTTGTCTCCTAATTTGCCATAATTTTATCAATAAAAAAAAAATTACAATGGGATAGAGACCTAATTAGGAGTGGAGAGAGAGAGAGAGAGAAGAAGAAAAAAAGTGAAATAGAGAGAAATAAACCAGAAACAACAAACAGAATCTAGCTAACTAGATATAAAAAAAAAAAAAAATAGTCGAAATGCGCACTGACAAAAAAATTCACAAATACATGCATAAAATCAATTGCAAACAAAACAATCGACGGTAAATAAATCGCTATGACTATAAACATATCAAGTTTGTGATGATTTGGTTAAATCAGTGGCAATTCGTTCGGCTTGGCTACATGCTTATTATTATCGTTGTTTGAAGCGAGCCATGTTTCTCGTGTGCGCAAGTGATAAGGTTTCGCTTTTTATTACTATTATTATTTGAGCTTGAGCTTCAGCTCGACTGACCGAATAATGTAGTAAGCGAAATAATGGCAATCGAGCGTGTGAGAACGACCAATAGGGAAGAGAGAGAGAGAGAAGGAAGGAGGGAGGTAGGTAGGGAGAATGAGAGGGAGAGCGAGAGACTCAAAGATTGATTTGAAATGGAGAGCGAGAGAAGCCAACATAGAGATAGATATAAAAAAAAGCAAGCCAGTAATTCATTCAAATAGCCGGTTACACAACGTGATGCATAAAGAATATTTGTCGTGAAGATAGAGAAATAGAGTGAAAGAGAGGGGGAGAAAGAAATGAAGTAAAACAACTAAACAACAATGCAAAACAAGTTGATAGTTTTCAATTTATTCTAGACATACAGCAACAACAAAAAAAGACACATCATCATACAGTTCGTCAAAAGGAAATATAAAGCGCAGCACATTACGTATTAAATGCAGCAGTTGCAAGAATAAGCAAAAGCAGAAGTAAAAAAAAAATTAAAAGTAAAAAGTAAATAGTAAATAATGGCCGAGTGACGAGAACGCATTTACATGAATAATAACAAAACACGAAGTGTCGAACAAGTCTTTGCATGATAAATAAAAATATACAATAATATGAAATGAAGCGAAAGAAAAGAAGAAGAAGAATGAGCAGAGGCAAAAAAACTGACGCGAATAACAGGCCGCGCGCGCGAAACAAAAATTGCACATTCAAAATGTAGAAACGAACGGCATACAATAGCAGCAGCAACAACAACAAGTCATAATAATCGTGCGCGACAACAAGAATCTCATAATATTATTACTTTTTTTTCCTTATTTCTGTTGTATTTTGCCTTCTTCATGTTGATTCACGCGCACAGGCACAGGCACACGATATCATCATTTTACGCTATGTGTGTATTCTTCTCTCTAACTGTTTCATTCTCGCCCATTGTTCAACTTCAATTCGTTTCGTTTTAACGGAGTTGTTGTTTTTGTTTTTATTTGTGCGCTTTTGCTCTCTTCTTTTACTTTGTGCGCGCTTATTTGCCGTATTTTTTTTATGTATTCATGTAATTATCGTGTCGTAAAGCAAGCGAGCGACCTTGAAAAAAGCACAAACACATTGTCACCGAAAAACAGATTGGCTGGAAAACAAAACACAAAAAAAAAAAATGTTCCAGTCGGTGTACGTGTCGGAATAGCCCCCTCTCCCCATCTCGTGTGTGAATGTGTGCAGAGCAGGAACAGAATAGAATTAAATGCCCGCTAATTTGAATTCGAATACACTGTGTTTGTTTCTCTTCTTCTACATGCTTCTTTTTTCATTCGTTTCAGTTTCATTTCGTTGTATCGACAGTATTTTTTTTTTTTATTATTATTTTCAATTTCACATGTGTATGCGGTTAAATTGCTGTAGTTTTTGCTCTTCAAAAAGCCTCGCACGATTAGAGACGACATTAGCTCGTCATAACGCCATATTTGTTCCGAATGCCGAAACAGAAAACCACATAGAAATAACAACAACAACAAGTCGGAGAAACAGAACAGATAAAAAAGAAACAGTACATTGAATTTGTATACATATTCTTTAGATTTTACTGGATTCACTTCGAATGGAATGGGGTGAACAAGAAGAAGAAGAAGAATGAAAAAAAAAAACATCCACGCTTACCGAAAGACACGAAGCTTAAACATTATTATTGGCAAAATCAGTACAGCAAACCAAGTCAAAGATTGACATGCACGTTAATCGTACAAGTAGCAATAAATGCGTGCCTGCCTGCCTTACTGCTTGTCAAACATACAACAAACAAGAATAAAAATGACAACGAATATAAAAGCGCATACTATGTCGAGAACTATTCAGCGACCGATAGAGAGAGAGAGAGAGAGAGAGAGAGAGAGAGAGAGAGAGAGAAAGCAAAAAAGAGAGCAAGAGAGAGCGGAAGAAATGGAAAAAGAGACAGAGTGAATGTGCGAATATAAGGGAAAAATATCGGGAACGAGGGACTCCCTCGGAGGGAGACATTAAAAAAGAGAGGAATGTTAAAGAGCAAAGGAGAGCGAAAGATAGTCAGAATGAAATTGATATTAGATAGAAAGAGAAAATCGGCCCACAAATGACGTTCACAATACACAAACAGCCCGGAATCGTCGTCAACACATGCCAATTCGTGCGAAATGGATGAAAAGTGTGATGTGCGTCTCTCTCTCTTTCTCTCTCTCTCTCTCTCTCTCTCTCTCTCTCTCTCTCTCTCTCTCTCTCTCTGTGTGTGTGTGTGTGTGTGTGTGTGTTTGTACTGTTCGGGGGTTTCTGTGTACATTTATTGCGTGAATGTGTATGAATAGGGCACACGAGAGTAAGAACCAGTGCTTCTGCCTGAACAATTGACAAAACAAGCAACAAGTACATGAAAAATGAATATTCTCTGATGCAAACTGAATTTGACGTTGTTGAATTTTTTGTATAAGTTATTTTCTCATTCCTTTCATTTGGAATTGGTTTACATTGAATTAAAATAATGTCGCTATTTCGATTGAAAAAAAAAACAAATAAATTGATAAAAGGCTGAAGGGGTGGAAGGTGGGAGAAGGAGTGATACAAAGCGAAAAACAAAGGGCATAATCACAAAAAAAGTATTTGGGTGCGATCTTTACTGATTTATTTAAATCAGACTTTTTTTCGAGGAATACTTTGCGGTCGACAATAGTTTTGATAATGGAATTTGTCGATAAATTAGTGATGTGAGTCCAAAGGATGTTCGCATTTTCTTATCAAATCTTATTGTTTCTTTCTTCAATCTTCCTCAGGGTATCTTGATACCTCTCTCTTTCTCTCGCTCTCTCTCTCTCCCTTGCTCTCTCTTTCCCTCCTTTTCTCTCGAAGAAGAAAGATGTGATATGAAATGTCCACCAATAAAATAACAAAACACCAAAAAAAAAAAAAAATCAACAAAAATGCATATCTCACTCAATCATCACGTTACCCAATATTCAACAATCATCGTCACATTGAAGCAATAGATACAATTGTAATGTTTTTCAAAGTTTTGTGGAAATGAGAAAACAAATTGTTTGATTATAGCCCATTAAATATGATGAAATTGCAATAAATTCCATTGATTTCTTACCTCTATCATCCGTGCCAGTGGAAATGAAAATTATAAAGAAGCGCGTCAATGTCACAAAACCACTCACTCCTTTCTCTCACTCTCGCTCTCTCTCTCTCTCTCTCTCTCTCTCTATGTGTCTCTTTCATATACATACACACACATTCACTGCACTGGCCCTACAACGAAATATCACACTATACAAATTTTATCGAATTGTTTGTGTTTGGCCTTTGAGTTTGGTGCTTCGGTTTTCCCTTCTATTCTTTTCTTCGTTTGATTTTTTTTTTGTTTTTGTTTTTATTGTTGTGGTTTTTGCTATAAATGTCAAATGGTTCGCGTTTCAATAAACAGGAATGATTACATTGAGAAAATTTGCAACAAACTCGATTGGCCGTCGGTGATGTTTTGAGTTTTCTATTCTTTTGGTTTTTATCTGCTTTTTTCACTATTCATTCAATATTTTTACTTAACAAAACATAACACTTCCATTTCTATCCGTTGATGATTGATTCTTTATGACATTTGGATAACGTAAAACCAAAAAAAAAAAAAAAACGAAACATTTCTGGGCCAACAGTTGATAGATTGCGCGTTGTTTTATGTCTCACGAAACAAAACTCTGTTTTCAATCTGAATTGAAGAAGGAAAAATGAGAAAAAATAATGGCAAATCAAATGAAGGAAATTGTCTCTGCCGAGGAAATTTCGGTTTTCTATCGATAAACGACTGTCACACACAGTGTGAGAAATGAAAAACAAAAAACCATACACACAAACGAACAGAGAGAGAATTGAATAAATAGACTTTTGTCGGGCTTCGTCAAAAAGCACTGGAATTCGGAAAAACAACGATTCGATACAATTTAACAAAACTTTCTTTCGTTCGTTCGTCAATTTTTTTTCTTGTTCTTCCTCTTCTTCTTCTTTTTTCCATTTCCACATATTCTATCTCAATTTCTCTGTCTCATTCTCTCTCTTGTACATGCTGACTTGTTGTTCACTGTGTGTTTATTCTGTTGTAGATGCGCCTCTATTGCGCATACGCATAGCACATGTTGTTTGGTTTCCTTCGACACTGTTCATCGCTTTTCCGCGGCGCTTTTCTCGTCAACAAAATCATACTCGTCGTAGTCAGAAGAGTAGAAAAGGAAAAGAAGAAAGGAGAAGAAGAAGAAGAGAGAGAAGAGAATCATATACATACAAATAGCAAGCAATTGAGTTTAGTTGGTACGGTGTTCGGTTGTGATTGCGAGAGAAACAGAGAGATCCACAATTTACATTGCAATTGTAGTGTTTCGGTTCGATGGGTGTATATTAAGTGACAATTCTAATTTACGTGTACAATGTTTATTAGGTCGAAATTATAGAGTTTGTTTACGCGTGTTATCGAGAGTATGAATTGTATTTGGTGTGGGGCGGCAACGGCACAATATTGCCAAAATATAATGACACATTTGTGTTTTTTTTTTGAAAAGGAGCCATATGGCTGTACAACGCACACGATCATTATGGACCATTCATTGAATTATATGATACAAGTGCGAAAGAGACATACGGCTCCTAAGAAGGAGTAGAAGTAGAAAAAGAAGAAGAAGAGAACAGCACAATGTTTAATTCAAGTTTATTTCACAATTTCAATGTTCAGCGCTTATTTCAATTTTCTTTTCAACGTTAACCGTTTTGGTTTCGCTCTCGAACATTTGATTCTCATTCAGCGTAACGAGATGAATCGTCATCATCATCATCACCAATTTTGACAAATAAAAACATTTAAACGTGCTCTTTGTTTTTTTTCCGTTGTTTGTTAATGGCCGTGGAAATTGTTGGGCGCCAAAAAAAAAAAAAAAAAAAAAAAATGTAAAAAACCAATTCATGTTTTACATTTTTCAGACCGGCTGGAATTTGAATAATTTGGCGCGAAGAATTTTAATGAAATTATTAAGCTAAGTTTTTATTGCTTGAATTTTGAATCGCACGCTCTATTGAACGAAATACGAATACTATTGCGCTGATGCGCACACACACACACTGATTTCAACAATGCGATTTAATGCTATGCTGTATGCTTGCTGATATGAAATTGAGATAAAGTTAAGAATACTTAAACAAATATGCGGCAATATGAACTTATCTCACATCACGGAACAAACAAAAAATCATTAGTTGCAATGAAAGTTTATGTATAATGTTTTGTTCATTTAATAAATTTCGATGTGTTTCGCTTTTAGTTTTTGAATGTCTCTCATCGCATCGCATCGTATTACATTGCATCGCATTGTGAATTGTGGCAGCAATAAGCAGATCGCCGAAATGGAGAAAAATTAATACACAAATACCCAAGCCAAGAACAACAATTTGGTGATGTCGTCATCGAGGCTCACAAAATTGAGCAGTGAAATTGATTGGAGTTTTGGAGAGCTATGTCTCAACATTTTCGTAGTTTTTGGCGGCAGTTGCTGGTATTTCAATTGATAAATTGCACACACATCGAAAGCGCGACCGAATAAAAACCGAATGATCTTTTTAATATATATAGCGCGGGCAACCAGCACAACTTTAACCGAACTCTGTGCTGTGATGTGTGTATGTTGCTCATGTCACATTCTTGTTTTGTCACTCGCTCAACTAAACGATTGTTTCTTTCCTTCTCTCTCACTCTCTCACTCTCTCACTCTCTCTCTCTCTCTCTCTCTCTTTTTCGCTCGCCCTCCTTCATTCTCTCACATTCAAAATCTCTGTTTCTGTCTCTTTCTCATTCTCATTCTTTTTGATTCGATCTCATTCACTCTCACCAACGCGCTCCAATTCAATTCATTTATTCTCATTCACGCTCTATGTATGCCGATTGTAATTACGTTACAATGCGCGCAACTTTATAACTGATTGGAATGATTGTGAATGTATGTGGCTTTCTTCAAACAATTTTCGGCTATTTGATATAAATTTGCGTATTTATTTCGACTGTTGTGTTGTGATTGCTGTGGTTACTCATTCTTATAGCTCTGTATTTTTTATTATTTCTCCCTCTCTCTCTCTCTCTCTCTCTCTCTCTCTCTCTCTCTCTCTCTTTATCTCTCGTTCACATGTTTCTTGCTTTGCCATTTCCATCAAGTTATTCTTTTTTGTTCTCGAAACAAAATCATATATTCAAACACATTTGTCAACAGCATATCAAATATTGAAATAATGAATTGATTAGAAAGAAAGAAAGAGCGAAAGAGCTTTTTGGTAGTTTTCCATGGCATCGATAACAATTGCAATCGAGAGTATTCTGTGTCTTGTCAAAACAATCAAAAATTCGGGGGAACGAAAAAAAAACAAATTTAAACTGATATTTGCTTACCTGATTGTTTGTGCGTTTCAATAAGATCCATGAAAGCTGGCCAACATTAATATTATAAACACAGACACACTGAAACACACACACACACACAGGCAGATTTGTATATGCATACACAATATTTGCAGCCGCCGTTCAAATTAAAACACTCAAATGTGATGTGTGTGCGTGTGTATTTGGATGGAGAGAAAATTAAAATAAACAAATTGTTCAGGATTAAGTTAAAACCGTTTTTAAAATTGGTTTTTGCATTTCAATTTGTCGTAAATAAAGAAAAAAAAAAATTTTTTCTCGAATGCACGTCACCAGAATGAAATCGCTTTTTTATTATCTTTTCTCTTATTCACGCAATGTCGCAGCAAAAGAAATTTACTATAAAAGTTTGGTTGGAATAAAACAGAAAAAAATAATGATTTTTTCTTTTATCAACACAATTATAACAGCATCGTATATACGCACAGTACACGCACATGCAAGTTTTGTTGATGTCACAATTATTTGGTCGGCTTTGGAGATTACATGCTCAAAAATGCATGATTTTTTTTTACGTTTCGCTTTTTTCTCCTTTTCTTCCTTTTTATCATTCACTATTCTCACTCTTTCTTTATCTCTCTCTCTCTTTCTCTCTCTCTCTTTCTCTCTCTCTCTCCCTTTCTACTCCTTTTTTTTTCTTCTCTCAACGTTTTTCTCTTGTTTATCTTTTTGCAATAAATATTCCAAATTTTAAATTCGAATGATTAAAAATGCGCGTTTTCCACACAACACTTGAAAATACCAAAAAACAAAAACAATAAATTCACACACAAGATTTTTCTCGTAAGTATTGCTGCGTTCAAATGAATGAATTTTAAAAACACCGAAAACACGCTTTTTGCGAAAAGCAAATCATCAAACTTAATGCAATGACAACCGAAGTCGTACTGATACTGATGATAATAATAATAATAAATATGCTGGTTTCTCTCTCGCTCGTTCGCTCTCTTGAACGACGACGACGACGATGACAACAGCGGCGATGGCGGCGGCGGCAGCAGCGACTACGACGACAACAACAACGAAAGAAGCAAAAAAAAAAAAAAAAAATAAGTAATAAAAAATAAAAAATAATAAACGGCGAACAGAAGAGCAAATGTAACAAAACAGACGACAATAACAATAATTAGAAGGGAAAAAAAACAGCAACAACGACGACGTCGATATGTACAGAACCAATGAACAAAGAAGAAGAAGTAAAAGGAAAAAAAACTACAGATTGGCTAAATTTGTGTCTTCCTTGTGATACTATTGTGTATGGATGTACTCACACATTTGACTTTTTTCAATACTTTCTGGTTGTTTTGATTTTTTTTTATTTCTCTCGCGTAATACTTCTTGTATCGTGTTGTCTAGTTCTGTCTATCGTTTCTCAAAACATAGGCAATTTTACTTTGAATCGACAGAAAAAACACATTTTTTTTTGATCCGAAAACAAATACGAAAACCGAAAAATCGTCTTTTTTTTATTTTGGAAAAAATTGAAAACAAAAAAAAAATGTTTTTTAAGAGAGAAAAAAGACGAAGTCAAAACGTTGTTATCCGCTCTCGTAGTTTTCGTGTGTGTCTCTTGAAAACAGAGTGTGTTTCGTATTTCGGCGCTGGTTGCAAGTATTTGCACGATCATTGAGTTAGGACTGACGGAAGATTTTCATAAATTTTATATTTTTATTTTATTCTCATGTTAAGTCCGCTGATTTGGTGTCGCTGTCTCGTTTTTGCCATTCAGTTGTCGTCATCCTCTGTCGTTTTCTTTTATTCAATTTCTGCTTTTGCTTCTTAGTGTTGTGTGTTTTTTCTTTCCTTCTTTCTGTCGTGTTCACTTCTCTTCGGTTTCGTTGTCGACGTAGTCGTGGTCGCTGTTGTCTTCTGTTTCATTTCATTTTGTTTGCATGTTTGCGTTTTTTATTTCTCTCTTTTGAATAAAGTTTTTTTTTTTTGCTTTTTTCCTTTTTTATATTATTTTGATTCGTACAACGAGTTTTTTTGTCCATACATTGTTAATCGGCAACAGTATTTATACAAACATATGCGATCGACAAATACACACCAACCGAAATATGATTACATTTGCTCCATTCGCTCACTCGCTTGCTTGCTCCATCATTTGACTCTTACATTCTCGCGTTTTATTTTTTCGCTGTTTCGTTTGCTTGTTCGCGCAAAACCGACACTTAAGTCCATATATGTGTATTGTTTCATTTCATTTCATTTCATTTTTTTTATTTCATTTTATTCGTTTATTCTTATTGCTGCTGCTGCTGCTGCTGCTGCTGCTGCTGCTGCTGCTGCTGCTGCTGTTGTTGTTGTTGTGTTGTGTTCACAGTGTTGATGTATACGTTACACATAATTTTTTTTTTATCTACTGTTAATATTGAGTGTGTAATTGTGTTGTGTTTTAATTTTGGTACATTGTATCTCATTTTTGTTAGAAGCGATTAAATGCCGAAACCGATGTATTTGTCTTTTTTGTTTTCGCCAGCAATATACATAAACAATATCGCTCGTGCACACATAAACCATAATATTGCTACATAATATGTACTTTACTTGAGACTTTGTACAGATGCGCGTTCACGATTCTTGGCTTTTTAAATTCATACAAACATCAACTAATGTGCGATCACTCAATTCAATTTTAGTTTATCGCATTCAGGCAAAACGACAACATTCAACATTATATCAATGAATAATGTACCGAGTTGTCATTTAAAGTAAACAATACATACTTTTAATCCAACAACCAGAAATATCAACATGAACAATAACAACAATAGCAACAACAACAATATTCAGACACTGATAACAATTGTGTACTACGGTCATATTGAGCACAGAGTGATACATGTATCATATCAGCGTTGGAAATTGAATAAAACTATGCGTGCTATGCCTAACTTGATGTACACAGTTGGTTTTTTTTCTTCTTTTAAATTTTCGGAAAGTCCATACGCGTATGACCGCGGTCTACGTACTATCTGCTGGTATTCATCTTATCGGACTACGAATTAGTGATTAAACATCGATTTTATATGGTAGACGAAATATGAAATTCTTTTACACTGTCGTAAGTTATTTCAATGTTCTAGAGTGAATACTCCTAAATTACAAAAAATAAAAAAAAGAATTTTTTTGTGATGAATGAGAAATAATTGCAAAATGATTGTGATAGGGAAAGAGAAAGAAAGAGAAGAATGAAGGGAGAAATCGGGCAGGAGAGAGAGAGAGAGAGAGAGAGAGAGAGAGAGAGAGAGAGAGAGAGAGAAAGAAATAGAAGCGAAAAAGCAATGTACGTACAATTGAACTAAAAGAACTGAATAGCATGAAAGAAAAAGAGATAGAGAAAAAACGATAAAGATAGATAAGGAGAGGAGAGAGAGGGAGAGAGAGGGAGAGAGGGAGAAAATGTGAAATAAAATTAATGAGCTCATATTTGATGTTAATTGTGATATCGATGACTTAAGCGATCCCATTGTTCCTTATCGCGATTAATTTCATAGAACAAGCAAGATAATACCGTTATGCTTTTTTTCTTTACATTCTTCGTTTTCGTCTTTACATTCTTCCAAGAATTTAATAAAAGCGATCTCAATCGGAATATTTCAAACTAAAGAAAAAACGCGAAATATTTTGTTTTAACTGATAAATTGTAATGTTTCATACTGAAGAATTCATAATTTGAAAATAAATTCCATAATTCCATCTGAATTTCTCTCTTTTTCAATTAATAAATCAAAACAAAAAAATTATCAAAAAGTCTATTCGATTAAAATGATAATTCCAACAGTTTTCCACAAAAAAAAAAAAAAAATAAAAAAAAAAAATTTAAAAATGTAAAATTCTATAGTATTTGATAGTTGTTAACCGCTGTCACCACCTAGTGTAGAAATGGCCAAACAATTTGACAAATGTGATTGTGACGGAGATGTCATTATCATGTCATCGATCATCTACACACTGACATATGGACACATACACAAATACAAATCTACAATTTTGAGTCCAATGTTTACGTAAAAGCAAATCGGTTCAATGGTAAATGATTTCAATACGAAAACAAATGCATGTGTGTGCATATTGCCCATCGCCTTGGTGTTGTAAAAACCATCACAGAAAATTGGTCAAAAGCGAAGTCAAGTAAAAAAAAAAAAAAGATTTAGAGTGCGAGTATAGCGAGCGTAGAAGGAAAAATAAAAAAAGAAAACAATAAATAGTTCACAGCTAAAGAAAAACATAAAATTTGTTCTTTTTCATTGTGCATTGACATTCAACTACCGTTGCCGTAATAATAAAAAGAGAATAAAATGGTAATCAAATAGTGAAAAATCATTCGGAATAAAAATCTATTCAAACAAAGCACCAACACCAGCATCAGCAGCACCAACAACAAAACAACAAAACAACAAATCACAATAATTTATGTAGGTGAATCGCATTTTATTTTGGAAAACATTTAAGCAAATTTATAATTCAATAAATATTTAAGAATGCATCTCTCGTGCTTTTTTCATTTTTTTTCTATTTTGTTCATTTGTTCATTTGTTCATTTCACTGTTGTGATGTGGAAATGAGTGCGTTGTAACATTTTTATTTTTTATTTTTATTTTTATCATTTCTGTTAACGAAATAATAGACATTTATTTCTTTTATTTGTGTGTGTGTGTGTGTTGAATACTAAATATTATAGTGAGATGATGATGATCAACGTGAATTCACAATAACTAGTTAATAATAGATAATTAATTGAGCTCACACAGAGCGCGAATTATACATATGAAATTGTGAATGACAAATTACCTGTTGGGAAAATGGAAGAGAGAAAGAGAGAGAGAGAGAGAGAAAGAGAGAGAGAGAGAGAGAGAGAGAGAGAGAGAGAGAGAGAGAGAGAGAGTGAGAGTGAGAGAGAGTAAAAGACTGATAGAGAGGAGAGAGACTGTGAGGTAGCAAAAAAGTGAATGAATGCAAGAGAGTGAGAGAGAGAGCGAAAAAAATGAAAGAGCGAAAGAGAACGAGACAGCGGGAGATCAAAGGAGAACAAGACCGAAAGACAATTGGAAAGAGAAAGATATCAAGAGACCGAGTAAAAGAGAGACAAACATAAAAAGACCGATGAAAAAATCAACTAAATAAGAGAAACATTGTGACCAAACAGTAGCTAGAACGTGAGTAAATCGAACTCGTGCAATGCAGTTGAATGGTGTCATTCAATATAAATCGAACGTCACATTCCATCATTTGGCTTTAAAAATCAATTCGAATCGATTGAAAATGTGTGTTTTGTCTCCCGAAGGTGAATTGAGTGACGTTTGGCCTTTGCTTGAAATTTCGATGCTTAACTGTATGCGTGCATTTTATCGGTATAAAAAGCGAAATTAGCATCAAATCAAACTTTCAATTTGGCGTATAATTGAACGACAAAGCAACACTGAATAATTCATTTAGTCATAGTCTAGATAAGGGGTTTTTTCTTCTTATTCTTTCTTTTTGGATTGTTGTTGCCTAGCACGCATATATCCATGGAAAATGGCCTCATAAAAAATAATCCTAATGTTCAACCTCAGCGGTTGCTACGTTTCCATTGAATTAAAATCAATTAGCACTCCTTAAACTGAAACTGTTCGCACCAATAGGTCGTTTTATCTCTTTCGTAGTGTGTGTGTGTGTGTGTGTGTGTGTGGAGTGTTTTTGGTTGTCAGTTTTTTTTAGTGTGAAAAAGGTATGTCCAAGTGGTGGTGGTGTTTTCCATTGTGTGACCGGAGTCCATGGATCAAAAGGAGAGCGCGACCGCTTGCGCTGCTATATCATTTGCGAAAAATTGTGACCAATTCGCCAATTGGAACAACAAACAGAATTATTCCACTCGTGCTATTAACATACATGCGAATAACATAAATTGCAAATCACACGTATTTTATTAGTTTGTGTCGCATTCGGTTGAACACAAAACAAAACGAATAAAATGACAGCGAATGAAATGAATTACAATAAAAAAAAATTAAAGCCACACAAACAGAGAAGAAAGAAAGAAAGAAAGAAGAATGAATTTAGAACACGACACTATACCATCGTCGTTGTACCGTGCCTTCCCATTGACAATTGCATAAGCAAACAGTACGGAAGGTGCTAAACTCAAGAAAATACATTTCGTTCAATAAATTGTGCTGTTTTGTAATTTCAATTTCAGTGCAATAAATTCGTATGTGAGTGTGTGTGTGTGTGTGTATTTTGATAAGCGTGAACAATTCATGCATCTGCAGAAAGATTTGTTGCAATTTGCATGTTATTTACTTCTCCGTTTATTGACCTCGTGGCATTGTGCTCGTTCACACTTTCTAATTGAGAAAGAGAAGAAAAAATTTAAGCGAAAAAAAAAACAAAAACAAACAAAATCATCCGATTCACTCACATGTTTGCATTTCAATTCATTCTTCTTCTTGTTTTTCTTTATTTTCTCACTTACAGATTAGCCGCTGAACCGTAAGGAAATTGAGTAATGCGAATAAAACAATGGATGTTAACACAACCGATCCATATGAGCAGAAGCTCTATAATATGTTTAAAAGTTTTGATGCACAATCGGTGGGCAGTTTAGATAAAAATTCATTAATGGAATTATGTACAACGCTTGAATTAAAAGATCGCAGCGCTAAACTGGTTGCCAATCTCATTGATCCACAGCGAAATAATCGAGTCACATTCAACGAATTTAAAGAAGGCCTATTGAATTTGCTTGGCACCGACACTGACGACAACGAAAACGACGAACATTCAGGTGAGAATTAATTTGAATTTTTTCAACCTTTTATTAACGAAATATAAAAAGAAAAACTGATACGAATTAGAAGTGATTCGAATTTTAATTCAAACAAACCTTTTTTTGCATCAATTCGATCAAAAAAAAAAATTTGCATTTCCATTTTATTTATTTGCTTGTCATTTTGCAGTCGTGGACAATGCCACAATGGAAAAGGGATCAACGACATTGCATAATAATCATGGACATAATGAATTGACGACCATGTATGATGAAGCAAAATCACGTGAAGTGTCACCAAAATTGGTGGTTCGTGGCAAAAAGTATGGTCGACGATCGAGACCTCAAAGTGTTGCCCCATTTGAATCATCACAATCAGATTCGGAAGAAGATTATGATTTTGCCCGCGTTCCAACGGTGGTTGGCGGTGAAAAATCGAAAAATTATCACAAAGTGAGCAATGATTTTTTTATGACGTATTTACAATACTATAATTTTTTGTTTACCAAAAAATGACGCAATTTTGCTTATAAATTTTGTAATTTGTTGTTGTCAGGTTCAGCGATCAGTTTCGCAAGGTGATATGCATGAAACAAATGGCCGACGTGTACGATCAACGACTGGCACATGTTCGGCCAAAAATAATTGTACAAAATTGAAGAGATGCGCATCGTTACCAGCACAAAAGCGAAATGTTCCATACATGAGCAGCAAAGATACGGAAAATCTAAAATTGCAATTGGAAAGTAGCGTGGAATCACTTGGTGAGTAATATTTTTTTTTATTTTCGATGTGAATATGCCAAACATTCAAGAGCACTGCAATTTTTTTCCTCGCCAAAATGAAAATTAAATCTGTAACAAAAATTTGATTGACATTTGTGGAAATGCAGTAACGAAAAATGATTTTGGTCGAACATCACAGATTTTGACGGATTTTTTTCTTTGTTGAGAATCAACAGAGAAAAAACCATTTAGAATACAAAATTTATTGATCGCGTTTTGAATGAATATAGCGATGCACCCGTGGTGTTGTTACTGATATATAGAACTAGCATGTATATTCTGATGATAAATCGAATGAAAATTAACAAATTAACTTTATAGTACTAACAATTGGTTTTTTCTCTTTCTTTCTTTCTTTCGCTCTATTCTTAAACTCTCCCATTTCGTTCCATTTCCTGTGAATGCCAAACAAACAAACAAAAAAAAATAATAATAATAATAATCGAAACCGAATCGAAAAACAAACAAATTTCATCACTTTGTCTGTCCTTCGTCCATTTTGGAACACATTTTCATCATCCACCATTCAGATCACTTAGACTTTGAAAGTTTATCAAATAGTTTGTTTCATGAATGGAACAATTTTGAAAATCGTAATGCAATCACCGACGATAGCAAAGCAAATCATTCGCAGTCATCACATCGAAATCGTATTGAATTAGAAACAATTTTTGTACGTGTTGGCCTTCAAATGGCTGTTGCATGTCGTTTAGCCGATGAAGTGTATAATAAATTGGGACTAACTGCCGATCAATGCATTCGTTTTACCGATTTTTTATCATTAATTGGACATTGCCAATCGGATGCGGATGTTGTTGTTAAGGCGAATAGCATCGCAGCAAATTCAACGACAGCCGCTGTTGACCACGAATACACAATCAGTCCATTAAACAATCACATGATTTTTGATATGCATGCCCCATCAGGTTTGTTGCTCATCTCTATCTCTCTTTCACTCAAAACTCTTATTCACTTGCTCGCCAGTTGTTTTTTTTTATTCTTTATTTCTCTCTTTTTTTTTGGCCAGTTCAGTGAACAATTTATTTTTGTTTCCTTTTTAGAATTTTTTATTTTCCTTTTTTGTTTTTTTTTCATTCAAAATTATCGTTAACATTTTTCCGCTTTTTTTTCTCAATGTTTTTCAATTTTATTATCGTTGTTAACCCACAAATGTATAACTCCCATTCCCTTTTGGCCCATTTACAACTCATAATTCTGTTTATTTCTCTCTGTATGTTTGAACTAAAAAAAAGGACGCTTCCTGTTTTGCTTTAACAATTGAACATTTTGTTTCTGTATTTCTTCGTAATTTGGATTTTAATTTGTATTTTTTAGTTATTCAACCTTTGTTTGCACTCATTTTTTTGCCCGTTGACTCTATCTCGCTCTCTGAATGTTGCATAATTTTTGCGTTACTAACTCGTCTCACTAGTTTAGATCATTTGCAAAACCTTATCAAACGTTTTTCCTACACTGACACACACACACACACACACAGATACACACACACATCGTTCACATTTATCTTGGTTTAAAGTTCATCCTTATCAACATTTTCGTTAGTACTAAATTTAGGTAATTGTTTTCAATTTATCAGATGAACCAAATGATTGGTCGAAAGAGTCATTGTCAATTGACACGATTATCGACATGTGGGAAATGGCTCATGTTAAAAATCCAGCCACTTTAATGGAAGATCTTGGATTTACCGAACGCGAAATCAATTTATCGCGATTGTTGGGCGTCATTGATGAAGAATTGCAAAATGTACAGGGATCCGATCGTGAATTTACATCATTATTGAGGGTGAGTTGATTAATTTTTATGATAATTTATTTAAATTTTTCATTTTGTTGAAAAACAATTTTAAATCAAAAAAAATTTATTTTCCGAAAAAAAAAAAAATTTCATAATTTTTCGAAAAAATTGAGAAAAAAATGCAAAACATCGATTGTTTGCTAAAAAAAATTTAAACAAGGGGAAAAGTACTAGAAAGAGCAATCCAATTTTGTACTGAATAGATCCCGATAAATACCATCAAATCACATTCAATATTGTCTTACTAAATTAAAATACACATACATTACTGAGGACACATTATGATTTGCCAAACTCCCAAGATAGTGAGATATTTTTGTATTTAAATATGATTTGTGTTTTTTGTGTTCCATTCAATTTTAGAAACAAATTTGAAAAATATTGAAAAATATGATTCAATTTTATTTCCATGTTAATTTTCAAATCTTTTTCTGAAATTAAATGGAACACATCAAACAAAAATGACATTTAAATACAATTCACTAGACTGGGATTTTGACAAATCATAATGTGTCATCAGTAATGTATGTGTATTTTATTTTAGTAAGACAATATTGAATGTGATTTGATGGGATTTATCGGGATTTATTTAGTACTAGATTGGATTGCTCTCTCTAGTACTTTTCCCCTTGTATTTAAAACATTCCATGTTAATTCATGAATTTTTTTTTTTTTTTTTTTTTTTCAAAACTAATTTTCTATCATTGATTCCAGGCATCATTGACACTCCACAAATTAGAAGTGAATGGATTACAAAAATCGCTACGTCATGCGGCCTATGAAAATAAGCAATTGCATATAAATGTGCGTGAATTAAATAATCGATCATTTATATTAGCGCAAGAAGTGGATGAACGACATGCAACGCTTGAATCAAATGCACGTGATGAGATAAAACAATTGGAACAACGTCATGCGGAAATTGTGCGTGATTTAACAACACAATTGAGTAATGAACGTGAACAATGGTCAGCATTAAATATAAAATTGGAAAAACGTATCAAACAATTTGAAATGGATGATGCAAAGCATAAAGCAAATATGTTACGCTTACAAAGTGAAAATAGTGCCTTAGAAAAAGAGCAATTGTCATTACAATCGCAAATTACTGATTTGCTTGAGAAAAATATCCAATTAAATAATGAAATTGCTGATGCACAAGATCGATATGGTGGCGGTCATAATGATGATGATGATGATGACCGTGATATCAATACAACCGATCAAACATTAGATTTAATAGATAAAATTGCAAAATTACAAATTGAAAACGCAAATTTGCGTGATCGCAATGATGAGCTTGGAATTGAATTGGAAGAGACAATAGCTGAATTGAATAAAGTCAAAAGTCGTAAGCAATTGCGTATCGATAATAATAATCAAAGTGGCGGCGAGGATAATGCAAGCAGTAGCGGTGAAGGATCGAATGTGCTGGGCGGTGCAGCTGCTGCAGCAGCAGCAGCGGCAACGAAACGACGCGGCGATTCACCGAGCAAAGCAAAATTATCCGAAGAAAGTCCACGGTTTGGTAAATTCTAGGGGCTGAGAACCCTTTATGAATATAAATATTTAGTAGTTATTCAGTTCACGCGATATTTAAATATTTATGAGATATTTGCTAAATTCAAAAATACACACCATATCATACATATTTGACATATCTTGTGAATATTCAATTCATTTTTATCAATAAGTTAGCATTTTTGAATATATTGTCGATGGTAAAATAAGTGAGTATTGTTAAAAGTTGAGATTTGGTAGCTGAGATCAAGTCAACATTCAACATGGTGACATTGTCGACACAATCACATCATGGAAGGAGAGGAGGAAAGAAACACAGCATATTCGAAACATTTGTGAATACTTTTTCTTTCCTTTACATTTACATCATTTACACATTTCATTTCATTTCATAGTGTACCGTTTGTAAAATATTGTTTAAATTGTAACTCAAACGATAGTCTGATTTACAAAGCAATGTGTATGTTGACAAATGTACCAGTGAATCCAGATTTTAATCGGAAAGCGACCACATTGAGACAACGTCGTGCAGCAGCGGAAACAGCAGAAGAGCAAAGAAGAAGAAGAAATTAGGCCGGAGATCCTCTAGAGGAGGATTCCTTTTACAGACACAGGAGAATGCAGTATGATCTCAACTACCAATCTCAAATTTAAACAATATTTAGTCATATGCTTAGTATTTGCAATATTTATTTTTATTTACTTTCGTCCTTTCGCCCTTAGGTAAATTACGAAAATATCACAATGACAATAGTGAAGGTGAATCGGAAACAAGTGGCGATTGGCTTGCATTAAACTCAGAACTAAATCAATCGGCATCAATGTCACAAACAACGGCCACCACATCGGGATTTTCACAAGATTTTTCAAGTTTAACCGATCCAAAAGAATGCGAAATCAAAGAGTTACGTCAAAAAATTAATAAACTTGAAACTGAACTCAATGCAATGAAAACACAAAAATCTCCAATCACAACCGCAAATGAGACAGAACAAAGTGGAAAGAGTGATTGTACAGTAAATGAGACTGCATCAAAAGCCGATAATGACAAAATACATGTGCAACGCATTCAAGAATTGGAAAATAGTTTGGAACAAATGCAAAAAGAATATGAAGCATGTGAAGACTATTGGCAAGGTAAATTAAATGAAGAACGGCAATTGTATGAAGAAGAGCAACGTATAAGCGATGAAAAATTCACGGAATTATTGAAAAAAATGACCGAATATGAAGAGCAATTTACAACATCAACGGAAAAAGACGGCCGTTTATCGCCAATTGAAGAGAAATGCCAACTTGAACAACAATATGCTGATTTAGAGGCTGAAACAGAAGAGTTTCGTGAGCATGCACGTAAAATTTTCGAAACAAAAACTCAAGAGATTGAGCAATTACAAGCGAAAATTAAAGAGCTTCAGGATTGTTTTAGTTATTCAAATGTAAATGATCAAATCAATTCAACGCAACGTTTGAAAACATCCGATAGTGAAAGTGTGGCCAGTTCACCAATAAGCTATTTATGGAATCAGAGTACAATTCAAATTCCAACAAGAGATTATCAAAATCCAAATTGGAATCGAACAAATCAAATGAAAGACGAATCGAATTCAGCGCCACCATTGGCCCATGATGAGCCCGTACAAAATATGATATCACCAATTCGACGGCCGCATACACCATCCACATCGGCTGCAACAACATTAAAAAATACAATCATCGAAAACAATGAGAATGCCATCGACAACACAACGGAAATTCTTGATGATGTTTTATCGTTACGCAGCTTTGGCACACACAGTGTTGCCTCAACACACAGTATGTAAGTTGATACCGAGAGTTTGAAGTCGCAAAGTAAAGATTAAAAACTCCTATTAAATTAATGAAAACATTACGTCAATTTCATAGTTTTTCCATTTCCTTCACATTTTCATATTAATGAAATTTTTTTATCTATTTTTTCTCGCCAATTTTTCATCGAAATGTAGACATCGATCGTTACCTGAAATCATTAGTACTAGTCCTAATATGATACGTGATGATATAAAGCGTTTGAAATTAATTGAAATCCAATTGAATGATGAGGTTAAGGGTTTGGCACATCAGCGAGACGGTTTAGTAATGGAATTGCAACAACTTCAAGAGGCCAAACCGGTTTTGGAACGAGCTTATGCGGTATGATTCATTGACTCGTCTCTGTTTAATGAGTTTTTACCCTTTTTTTTTTGCATTTTCCATATTCCACATGTTTTCATTTTTATTTTTTTCAAAAAAAGCAAAATTGAAAAAAAAATTTCAACTAATTTCCAAAAATGTACATTGTTTTTATTATTTTTTTTGTTGATAACAATAGCGAACACCGCATCCCAGTTTGTTACAGCGTATCCAACAATTGGAGCAAAAAAATCGTCATTTACAATTTTGCCTAAAGCAACAACAACAGTATACTGAATCGATTATGCAACGTAAGTTGCAATGATTCTCTGCAATAATTGCAAACAAAAAAAAAATTTATTTCATTTTTTTTTTTTCAATCGAACGAATTTTTTTCTAAAAAAAAAATTTTCATTTCTCTCCAATAATAGAATCATGGCAACAGCAACGTACAGAAATCAATGAACTCCGTGGTACTGTTGAGACACAGGTCATAATAATAAATGAGCAAGCGCAACGGTTGACAAATTCCGATTTGCTTGTCAAAGATCTGTATGTGGAAAATTCACAATTAACAGCCTCAATACAGCGACTCGAACAACAACGATCACGTAATAGTATGATGTTGCAGCATCAAGGGGTACCGGGAATGCTGTAAATTTATTTATTTTTTGTTTTTTTTTTTTTTTTTTTTTAATTGCTGAGCAAGAAAGTATTATTATCATGAGAGAAGAGAACAAAGTAAAAAGTGAAAAATGACGAAAAAAATAAATAAATAAATAAATAAATATTTCGAAAGAAAACAGACAGATAGACAGAGTCACAACCTAAAGCAAATCTATTATAAATTCACAAGCAAAGAAACACACTGATATTTTTTTATTATTATTATTTAATTCTATACAATTGTAATACATACACCGAGTGCATTAATATGTTCCTTGAACGATTTTGATGTGAGTGAAATCGCTCTTGCAGATTTTAAATGTTAAAACTGAATTTAATTGATTAATTTATTTATTTGAAAAAAAAGAAAAAAAAAAAATAAACAAAACAAAACAAGCCAGAAATTACACAAACTAACCTCACTCATATTCACATTGAATAGACACGCACACACCAAGAATTGAGCATTTGAAATGAAAATAGAAATTGTAAATATCCGAATATAGATAATAATCAATTATATGCGCGAATAAAAGTGCTGGCAAAATATATCAATATTGTAATATTACATTGTACACTTTTACATTTGCCACACAAAAATAAATGGCTGAAATATTCATAAATGGGATAGAAATCATACTTGAATCAAATACATCTTCCCAATTGTTTGATAAATTTCTTTTGTAATTTTTTTTTGTTTTTTTTTTTCTTTATTTCCATTATTTTATTGAAATCATTCAAATTATCGAATAACAATATGAAATCGGCCTCCTGAACACTTGCCACAAAAATTTTCTTCAAATTGAGTCATTAATTGAGAGTGTGTGTGTGTGTATATCATCTCGAAATCGATTTTTTTAGCTCGTAAACAACACACTCGAATTTCTCTAAAATTCATATTTTAATGTCTACTAGAGTTAAAATAATTAATCAAAAGAAAATAATTTTTTTTTTTTGTAAAATAATAACGAAATCAAAAAGCATTTTTTTTAATGCAAAATTGATTGTTTTTGTCTAACCATTTTTGTGGTGCTTGATGTTGTCAATGCAACCTTAATAATTTAATTGTCAACATTTAAACAAAAAAAAAAAAAAAAAAAGAAAAAAAAAAGATGAAAAAAAAGGAAAAAAACATTCAATGGAAAAATCCAAAATATTCCCAATCCATGTAGAATTTTAGACAGAAAAACACATCAAAATCAACCATATTTGCCATTTAAATTCCATCCTTTTATTCCAATTTGCCGCTCAGTTAGTTATACAATAGAAAATCAGAAAAAAAAATTCTTGTTATTTTGCCATACAAATATAGAAATTTAAAAAGAAAATATGGATTATATATTGCGTGACTCTGAGAATGGATAAAACCATCCCTTCGAAGCACACACTCACCGAACAATACCCAAGACACAAATGATATTTGATTGGTATTATACTGTTTAAAAAGCATATTTTTATTAAAATTATTTGAGAAAAACAAAAATGTTTGACAAATGTCAATGATTTTTTGAAATACATTTTTTCAGCAGTAACTTATAGATACGACCACTAGAAATCGATCCTAAAGATTCTTCTATTGACGCATCTTTCAAACGCACCTGTCAACATTTTGTTTATATGCTCGTGAGATATTGAGATTTAACCGACCTACTCCTACGTGAGAAAGAAAAAAACATTGGAAATCAGTGAATTTCGTGTTTTGATTAAGCATTACTTTTTGATGAAAAAAAAACTACTGTTGAAGCCGAACGTTTGAACGAAGTGACAAAGAGCCATGTCGCCATGTAGAATTTTTTTCCCGAACATTCAATACACACCGTCCATACACGAGAGAGAAAAACACTCGGTTCATTCGTTCGGTATGGAGACTTGCTATAATAGAGAGAAAGAGAGACGCATCACATACCAAACGTATAAAAACGAAGATTATACGCGTGTGACGTTACATTGCAAGCGATCTCTATCATATATACACTGAATTGCACATACACCATTACGGAAATCAAACGACAAATAGTATCTGTTTTGCCGTTTCCATTGGTATAGTCAGTTTACATTAATAAATCGTATAGGTGGCGTCAATGTCTTGAAATCAAAGCTCTTCACATGTAAAAACATACAACGAATGCTACATTGGTCAAAATTGATTGTGGAATCAGGTAAAATTTTATTTGTTTTATTTTTTTTGTTTGTTAATTGATGAATATTTGCATAATCATAAATTAATCGAATATTGGTATAAAACATACATACAGATACCGTCCATTCAAATCAGGAAAGTAGTCTGTTTTGAGTAAAATTGTCTGAAGTGTAAAGATGTCATCGAACGTCGGTTTAAGCAGTTGTAGTGGTGACCAAAATGAACGTTCATCGCCGGATGGAGCATCTCAACAAGAGAATACTCATGTCACTAGACAACCAATCAAAACAAAGATTCTCGGTGATCCAGTTGTTCTCGGTGAGGGAGTAACTGATGATGAAGTTTCATCAATATCATCATCAGATTCACAAGAAACTGCTATTCCGAAACCGAACACAAATGCAACAAATGTCAAGATGAAATCAGGTCAATTTACAAGGACTTTCGTCAAACTATTCTAAATTTATCTGATATCACCGACAGCCACTATAGAAAAATCACAGAACACAAATGTTCACATAAAAGGTATATGAAAAAGAGAAATGACAATTTACCTAGGGGGATCTATCTCTTCCGAATGCTGCGAATCAATTCGAATGTTCATAGCAAATTGCAAATGTCTCACGAATGCGAGTGCGAATTCGACCATGACACTTTTGGCATCCATTTTGCGACTGAATGAGATTTATCAATGGTTCACGCATTCGCAATCATCCCATTTAAAATGTATGTACGCATTCGCAATTAATTCGCAAATGATTTGTATGAAATTTGCAAATGGATACGAATTTTTCGCATAGATAAAAGCCCCTAGCAATTTACTCAGAAAATGTCTGAAGTTGCAGGCCAACAAACAACGTAAATAATTAATTTTTATGTTACATTTTATTTCAATTTTTAGTTGATTGAGAAAATAGGAAAAGAGGAAATGAAAAGTAGGAAATAAATAAGAAAAAATTAATTAAATTACTCACTGCTGGCAAGGTTATAGCATCCATATCTTGAGATGCGCATGAGACTACATTGAGAATAAGTAAATTGGTACAACAATTAATTTAGCGAATACTATATTGGTGCGTTTGAGGCATGAAACAGCCCCAAATGCAATCAACATAAAACATTTGCGCTGCGGTATTAGCCGTCTTAATTATTGGCCGATGTATCATTTATAGCAAGTTGCTAGTTAAGTTGCCTAGATCGTTGATTCTGAGTTGATTAATCGTTTATGGATGCAATTGAGTGTAATTTTTGCAATCATCGAAACGAAGAAAAAGTGAAGGAGTCGATGTACTTTGAATGCATCGTTTTGATGAGCATGAGATTTTTTGATAAAATAAGTCGAAGAAGTCAAAATGGGTTAAATAAAAAACATCATAAATTTTCCGAATTCTATCATAAATTTTTTTAAATTCATCATAAAATTACGCAATTTAATCATAAAATTATTAAAAATGTTCATATTATTTCATAAAATCGTCATAAATTTTGAGAAAATCGTAATAATTTTATTAAAATTATTCGTATTCAAGAAAATTTCAGCTAAAAAAAGCGGAATCCATAAATTGCCAGAAAGATGGGAAAAAGTAGTGGCTAGCGATGGACAATACTTTGAATAATATTTTCATTTAATTTGTTTTTCAAATAAAGCGATATTTTTGCACAAAAAGGTCACGTTTTAATTTGTACTCCCAATATAAAAAACGGAAAAAAATCTTAATTCAAAAATAAATTTTTTTGAAATTGAAAAACCAATTGAACATATCAAAATATTGTCCAAAAAAATGAAAAAAAAAAAAAAAAATGAAAAAAATAACAATATTTTTTATTTATTTTAAATCATTATTAAAAAAAATAATGAATAATTTAATAAGAGCTCCGAATTCGAAGACACTTGAAATAAAAAAAAAATTCCAAATTAAGTTTTGATCACATGAGCAATGTTTTTTTGGCACAAGTATAGGAAATGTAATAGACCAAATAAAGAAAAGGAATGGAAACTCTTGATTTTTACAAATTCATTTCAAAAATGGTTCCAATTGATTTGGAAGCAAACATTTTTCATAGATAAAAACTTGGAAATGAATCATACAAAGTACGAAATATGATGTGAAAAGCTCATATAACAACAAAAATCATTTATAGACCATTATTGCCTTTCAGCGTCTGGTCTGTTCTGTAATGGTTGCCCCTTAACAATTCTTCTAAAAAGCTTATATGCGTTTGAAAATATGTTAAATAGCTCCTTTATTATCAAAAGCACGTCGCAGAGATCATTGTTCTTTTTATCGATGAAAATATTTTCGTGGGAAAAACGTTCAATCAAAAATCTACAAAAAGAAAAATGACATCATTCCAAGTAAATCAACATTCTAACATTAGATTTTAATTTTCTTCTAATTAAAGAACGAAATAAAAAAAAACAAAACAAGAAAAAAATCGATGCAAAGTTTCTAATGCAATAAATGCATAAAATTAATAGCTCTGGAGACATGGTCACATCAATAAAAATGTCATGCAAATGTGTAACACGATATCATTTGTGGTGTGCATGCAAAGTAGCACTTTCCGCGCGCACAGAAAAATTCAATGAAATCTGGAGCAGAAGTTTATTTTACCGGGTTCATGCGTGGAAATGGGAACAATTGTTTTTGTTTGTTTGGCTAGTCCGTGTTCGATTCAACTAACGTTTTTCCATCGGCTACTATTCGTGTCAGACACATGCGGAAAATAGTCGATGTTGTTGCTGTATTTTTTTTTTTTTTCTTCTTTCATTAAATTTCATTCTTTTTGTTTATATTTATGCTCGGCTGCAACTCTTTTCAATAATACGCTTATGCTTTTATTGCAATGGCGATGATTTGTTATTGATAAGAAATATACACGATTTGATTGGATTGCAAAAGCCATTAGTCTCATTTGAAACGGCCACAAATCAACTTGTCAAACGCTATATATTTGATTATTTCAATTCCATTTTTTTTATTCAACGTTTGGTAAATTTACGCTGAAAATTTATGCCATTCGTTTTTGCTTAATTTCGATTCATTTAGTTGAATTTCGTTCGTTTGGCTGGAAATTCATCGTTTTCTTTTCGTAAAAAAAAAAAAAAATCTATATTTTATTGTGTGTTAAAAATGGAAATTTCATCGATTTTGCTGATATTTGTATTTAGCGTACATTGTATTGTCGTATTAACGAACAAATTAAGTATCAATAACTTAACGACCACACCTGAACTTACATTGAACATCGAAGATGGGCCAATTGACATTAGCATTGATGAATTTAACATCAACAATGCAAATGAAACAATCAAAAGAAGTGATGGAAGAAATGGTTTTGATCTTTTTATCAAAAGTAATAAATTTATTGTTGGATTTGATAACAATCAAAGCGATAATCTTACTACTATAACAACGCCCAAAGATCACATACGAAATTACATAGTTAATCATTCAACCCGGAGGACATCGAGAAGCTTTTTTGGATTATTTTTGATCCCATGTTAGTATTGAAAACGTTTTTTTTTTTTTTTTTTTTTCGAAACATGAAAATGATCTTTTTGGAGAATAAACAAATTGTTTAAAATGTTCCCATTTTTCGATTAATTTAGATATTATCTGCTTTTTTGCTGCCAAAGGTTTTTGGCCATTTTATCCGTCAATGTTGCAGTATCAAGTGAATGAAATGGGAAAAAAAATTTTCGCTCAAAGTGATGAACGCATCAAACAATTTTGCTGCGGAAAATTCAATTTTCAAGAATCATGCCAACGACCAGGTACGAAATTAATTGTATTATTCGTTTCAGGTACGTATTTTTTTTACCCAATTCATTCCTCTTCAAATGAAAGTTCGTATCGAAAATTTGAAAAAAAAAAATTCCAAATTCAAATATAAATTATTTGTTCTTTTGGTATTTGTTTGCAGTGGTCTTTAAAGGTTACTTTGTGCCAGTTGATGCAACTGATTGTCCACCATTACCCCCAACATCATCATCAACAACAACAACAACAACTGCTAAACCAGCAACAATGGCTCCGACAAAACCAAGTGCACAAACATGGGTTGATGCACCGGCTCGAATAGCATCGAAGCCCACAGGCCAAAATACCGATGTTGAAGTATTTGATTCTGGCAAAAAACCCACACCAACACCTCCAAAGCAAATTGACGATGAAAAAAAGTCACCAAACATTAACATCGAAATTCATAATGTGTTTTCATTTGGTGTTTCAAACAATTCATCGCCATTATCTGGATCATCATTACCTACGCAATCACCGTT
The DNA here is from genome assembly GCA_029041755.1 of Resseliella maxima. Lineage (NCBI taxonomy): Eukaryota > Metazoa > Arthropoda > Insecta > Diptera > Cecidomyiidae > Resseliella > Resseliella maxima. The sequence goes on along the minus strand of JAQOWM010000385.1, from coordinate 30,921 downwards.
ACCGTCAAAAGCAACCGAAAAGGAAAATGATTTTGTAATCAGCGTGTCAAAATCTCGGCAAAATCAATCATCAAATTCTCAGACCATTTACGTATAAACATAGTGAAATTAAGTGTAAAAAGTTTCCACATCATTTCCCATCTCCCCCATTTTTTCCATTGAAATTCATTCGGTTTTTATAGTTTTAGTGAAAAGACTCTCTCAAATGAGAAAAAAGAAGCGTAAATCAACATTGTCTCTTTCACAAAAAAGCATTTTCACATTTTAAATACACAAGTGGGCAATTTTAAAACGCCATCTGTTTCTCAAGATGGAAAACATATCAGTTTTTATATCCGGCACACTCATGATTCACTCGTTCAACTTCATATCGTTCATATGTTTATTTGTCATCGGCTTTTTTCTGTTTGCACAAACACATTTGCGAAAAAACGAGATTTGTCAAATTTTCAATTAAAAAGGGAATAATGCCATTTTCTATTGAATCAAAATTGCTTTCCATTGATTTTGATAAAATAAATTAAAATGCAACGAAACATGCAAACCAAATTGAAAATCGAATCAATGCAATTCAATGACATTCAGAGGCGAGAGAGAGAGAGAGAGAGAGAATGAGAAAGAAAGAGAGAGAAAGAGAAAGAGAGAGAAAGAGAAAGAGAGAGAAAGAGAAAGAGAGAGGGGGGGGGGCGAAAAGAAAAATGTCGAGATGTGATGTTTGAATGCGTGTCAACGATGTGAAACAGTTGGCACACCGAGATGCATACGTGGTTATGATTTGTATGAAAACGAGACAATGCGTAAACGAGAGAGATCAACGATATGAGTAAGAAAATTAAAGAAAATGAGCGAGAAACAACGATAATTCAGCCGATATGAAATAGTGATGATGTGAAAAGCGGATAATATGGTACACGTTCATAGGAATGAAAGCGCCCGTGTCTAGTGTGTGGCACTCAGCAGCACCAGATTCTTCAACAACATACATAAACTTTAGCATAGCCACTCAAATTCATACTCACACACACACTCACACACACACACAGTCATTCGAATACACTTATACATGCATTACAATTAAGCGGCACACTAGCGCGCACTGTATCCCAATAATGAGTAAAAACATGGGACACTTATAGTCACACACCCATAAGCCTACCAAATACAATTTCACACAGAGACCCATAGACACACAAATACACACACGAGCGCGCGTGTATGCGTGCATATATTCACAGTCGAAAGTGTTCGGCAATACAGTACTTTTGCGGTTTCATTCTCTCTTCAGTCAAATCTTCATTTATTGCTTGGAAGTCGGTACGTGTAGTTCGCCTTTCTCCATAATATTACAACAAAAATAAAATAATACATAGAGAAAGAGAGAAAAATTCAAATTTAATTCAAAACACACATTATCATTCGAAAAAGAAAAAACGAAAAAAAATACATAAAATTTGCATTGAATTTTTTTCTACAAAAATATAGAATCAGTTCAGTTTTAGTTGAAAATATTTAAAACAAAGAAAATCTGTTGTTTGTTTGTTCGAAACGAAGTCGTACGGTTTTTTTTCCTCTCACACACTCGGCCAACCAAAAAAAAAAAAAAAAAATAGTTGTTGTTTTCCTCGTAATTTATTGCGTTTTGAAGCAAGATTTTTGCCTACGTTGAACGTGCACCCATTTTTGATTTGAAAACGTCAAACATTCAAAAACAACAAAAAAATAAGAATCGACGATTTCAAAAACCAATTTTTTTTTTCGCATAGTCAAGCGAAACGAAACGAAAACAAAAAGAAGAAAGAATTTAAAGAAAAGAAAAGAAAAGAAAAAAATATTTAGATCGCCATACGAAGCAGTTGATTGTTTTTAAAGTGCGTTTTCATTCATTCATCCATTATCGAGGATGGTATTTTAGTGTTAAAAGTTTTCATCAACATTTTTTTTATCTTTTGAATCAAATGTGCAAAAATCTTAAGTTGTTACCAATGTCCCAATGTCCAAAGTCTACAACATTTCAATACGATCAAATGATTAATTAATCAAGACAACAAGACAAGAAGGAAATTTGCGACATTCTCTCGTTTTTTTTTTTTTTTTTTTTTGTTTTCTTCCTCTTATTTGGACTCAATACATTTGAGAATAAATTTCAAAACCGATTGGCAACGAAATCAATGGAATTGAAACAAAAAAAAAAAAAAACAATTTTCATTTTGACAAACATCCCACAGATTCAAATTAGGACAATTCAAAACAATTTGTCATTAGAACAAGAAAGACATTTTCATTTTTCTAAATGATTTGTTTTTAATGTTGATGTCGTTAATTAGTTGTTGTTCTTTTTTTTCCTTCTCGTTCTCATCACTTCGTAATTTGTGTGTTACAGATAAGCGTCAACCAAGTGTTTTTCAAACTGGCTTCATTGATAAAATAACATTCAAGACCGGATTATTTGGATTACAGTACAGTAAGTATTTCATTGAGTAGTTTCTTTCATTTCATCTATCATCTATCATCTTCTCATCATCCACACACATACACACATACAAAGAGAGAGAGAGAGAGAGAGATACATTTGTATAGCAATTCGAGCTGATGAACTATCTGCCGTTTCAAAAATTCAAAGATGGAAATTTCTTCATAAGAAGAAAAAAGAACAGAATTATAAAATTAAATTGAGACAAATATAATTCCCAAGATAGATAAAATATAAAAAAAACAATGAAAATCTATATATGCATATGGTTGAAGAGGAACAAGAGCGAGAAATAGATAGATAGATAAAAGAGAGAGAGAGAGAGCGAGAAAAAGAGAAAGACTGAATTCAAAGAGAAAGAGAGCCAACAGCGGCTCTTCCATGCAATTAGTAGTCGATTTTCATTTAATTTAATTTTTTTTGTTCTTCCTTCCCTTATTTATATCTTCTGTTTCATTCATTTGTTTGTCGATCGTTGTCAATTTACATGTGGACAACAACAATGAGCAAAAAAAAAAAAAAACCAAAAAAATTGTGAACGAACGCATAGATTCATTTAAATTTTGAGTTGAATTTCGTGCTCGAAGATCGAGATTCTTATTTTTTCTCTTTCTCTCATTCTGCCTATCGGTGTTTTTCAGTGTGTGCATGTGTATATGTGTATTCGTGAAATAGTATCGTTTGTGTGTTTGTGTTGGTGTGTGTTTTTTAAATTGTGTTAAATTGCTGAACGTGTACTTACACATATAGTCAAACAAGTCATTTCGATGTACAAAAATTGACAACACAGCCAACTTTACCTTAGAATTTTATTTTTTAAATAAAGGTAATTGACAATACACATCGTAATCGGTTGTTGTATTTGGGCTTATGTGTGTATTTGTATGTGTGTTTGTTTGTGTTAATGTTCATATGGTTTTGATCTCTTTCACATCGGCAAAAGAGAAAGAAAACGGTTTGAATATATCATCGAGCAAGAATGAAAGATAGAAAGAAAAACCAACAAAACTTAAGGAGTAATAATCGATTTCGATCATCATTTGTCGACGTGGTAGATTTTGGTGGTTCAATTCAACTTGTCTTTTATCATTCATTCGATCAATGAATATTTGGTCACTGGATTCCATTCCATATGTTTGGCATGAAATATTTTAGAAAATTTTGAAACAAAATTAAGAAAAAGAAGAAGAAGAAAAAACAACCTTTTTCTTCTAATGACATGCGTCCGATAGTAAGAAAGTATTTTGCGTAGACACATTCTGTGGGAGTGTGTGAGTGTATGAGTGACAAATATCGTGTTCGAGACAATTGACATGTTGAAATTTCGGTGTTTGTATAAAAGATATTTGAATGTATCGATATATATGGGCATCGGATATCAACAGAAAAACAATTTTTTTTAAGGCATTTTTTTTTTTTTTTTTTTTTTTGACAAATGCAGTTTCATTAAAATCGAGTTAATTAGTTTTTATTCATCGGCCATATGGTTGAAATGTCAATTTTGTAACCATTGACAAAGCAACATTTTAACACATACATACAGATAACATATTTCAAAGTATTTACCGCTACATCGTAATTTGTAACGAAATAAAAAAAAAAAAAATGACAATACTGATACTCGGCATATTCGCAGTGACTGAATGTTGAAAAACGATGATGCACATTTTACTGATATGATTTTGTTCACGGTCATGCTGCACACACACACACACACACAATTCAAATGGCCGAAATCAATTTTGGTTCCGCAAATTTAAATGCATTTCATTTCATTTCTATTTCGCAATTTCGATGCGAATTTCTCCTTGTGTGTCGATTGAGTGTATATTTTATTGTTATTTCTTCGTTTGTTCTCTCTATATCTATTCACATTGTTTGTCTTTCTCTCGATACGGTTGATGTGTTGTAAGCGATTCACACATAGCATTTTGCTGATTATGGATTGTGTATTGTATGCAGTGCTGCTATCTCATGCCACATAGTCTCTATGTATGTTTATTTTGCTAAAACAATTTGCTATTTTTTTTTTTTTTTTTTTTTTTTTTTTTGGTTCGTGTTCTGTGGCATGGGTGCTTGTGTTGGATTTACTATGTGGCCAAGATTCGGTACGATTTTGCATTTTTAATGACACGTCTACAAAAATGTTTCACGCATGTGGCTAGCTCCTCCGTTTGCTGTGTACATCTTTCTTCTTCGGTTCGATTTCTTTCTTCCATTCATTATGTCTTTCTTTTTCATTTGCTCGTCTTCATTTCAGAATAAAGAAAACAACACACACTAATCATACCGTAATTTTAAGGTTATTGTAAATGATTTTTTCTCTGTTCATTTAGCTTAGGATGTGTTATCATGTGAGGTTTAGTGTTCGGTTGTCGATCGCACGAAGCCGCATCGCGTTCATTGCCGACACAACAATATAGAAAGAAAAAAAAAAACTCTCACTGGCCCAATCACCCAAGAGAATTTTAATATGCGTACTTTCTTGTCACACAGACACAATCACTTCTATTTCACTCGATTACTGCTTCTTCTTCTCCCTCTTTTTGTTTTTAAATGTATTTTCTTGACAGTCAATCCCATTTCGAACACCAAATCACATTTGTTTCCGATTCATTTCGCTGAAAATCGTATGTTGGAATTTCTTGGATTGATAATGAATATTGACTTGACTGCCCCGTTCTATCCAGCTTATTTTCACTCATACACACACACACACATACACACACACAAACACAACAACACACACACACACACACACACACACACACACACACACTTATTCAAGCAATCTCTTCTTTTTCATATAATCGGCAGAGAGTGAGGTTTTCATTTTTTTTATTCACTTTTTCGCTCGTTAGACGTTCGTTCAAACGACTTTGCCATGCGTTCTGTAAATCGTGTGGCAAGCAAGTTATTTTTTTCCTTGTTTCTTTCTCTCTCTGTCTCTCGTTCTCACTCTGTCTCGGTTTCGCTCACTTTTTGCTTTTGGGTTCACTATACATTCCGGCCGTCGTGTATGCTTTTGTTCAATTCAATTCAGTGTTTCACTTTTTGCTTTCGGTTTAATTTGTGTCGATGTAGACACACATGCATATAAATATATATATATATATATATTCAAATAGAGAAAGACAACGTGTCATCGGGACGATCATGAACTCGTATTGTGTACGTAAGCAATAAAATTTGAAAATTAAATTTTTGATTTTCAAGCAGAAATTTGAAAGGTTTTTTCCTTTACTTGATGGGTTGGTGTGTGTTGAAAGAATATAGACAGTAATTTGATTTTAAAATATTAAAATAGAATTTGATCATTATTGTTGGCATGATACATTTGTTACTTTGACCGATAGACAAAAATGGAAATGAAGGAAAAAGCGAACAATAGAGAGAGAGAGAGAGAGAGAGAGAGAGAGAGAGAGGGAGAAATTGTGCTCAAAAAAGAAAATTTTACCAATTTATTCATAATTCCAATTTCGTAAATGCGAAACGGATCGAAATGTAGAAATTTTTTTGTCGAGAAACAGGCTCAACCTAGAGCGAATGACCGTAATTTGCATAAGGTCACTGATTTACTGAATTTACCTTACTACACATTGCCATTGTCATCGTCATCAAGACAATTCCAAGGGACCAAATACTCATATTTTTTTTCGGTTGTTTGCTCACTTCATTTCTTTTCTTTTATTTGTATCCCTTCCCAATCGTCGTGAAAAAGTGATTTTCAACCATACACCATCATTAAACGTACATTTACCAAATTACTTTTTATAAGAATATGCCACAATTTGTACAGACAATCGACATATTTCAAACAAACGATGTGTGTGTATCATCACATTAATTTGCGGTATGCGCTGTTTTCAATTCACCTTTTACAATTCTCCCCTCTTGGTCTCGTTCTTCTTGCTGGTGCTGTTGTTGGTGTCTTCTTTTTTGTCATAGCAAATGGCTCGTGGTGTTGGCGATGTGTTGAACTTACGTCATTTCGTTGATTGATTTAGCAAACAGCGCATATATGCATTTCCATGCCATTTATTTTTTTTTTTTTTTTTTGCATGGAAGAATGTAAGTGGATGTTATGCGTTGGATGCGATTGAAGAGCTTTGCCGTAATCAATTGATGTGTTTTCGTCTTGTGTTTGCATTAGATTCCTGCCAAGGAATAAATTTATTTTTTGTATGCGAATTTGTGTGGTGGTTTCTCTCTCTCTCTCATTCTAATAATTGCGAAACGCATTGTGTGTGTCATCGATAAGTTTTATTCAAATAATTTTTGCATTGAGAAATGGCACAATTTCAAAAAATCCAAACATTTCAATATGTTTTATTGATTCATTTAGAACCAGAAATAAAGAGAAAAAATTGCTTCATCCCATATTTCAACATTCGTTTGACACGTGTGTTTGTTTGCGTGTATGTGCAGCATACATTATGTTCAAATATCAAAACATATGTTTGTAAAACGACATCGGTAATTAAATCCAGATTCAATTTTTCCACACAAAATTGACAACTAACACTGTTGTATATTGATCTTAGTATCATTTTAATTCCTTTATACACAAAAAACACCTTGTTAAACAAATGTGTAATGGCAAATCGCATTTTACATTGAATGTGTCAATTATGTGATGGCGATACGATGAACGGTCGACACCAACAAATTGATTGGGATTCTTTGATACGATTGAAATCGAAATAGAAGAAGAAAAAGAAGAAGAAGAGGAGAGAGAAAGAGCGAGAGATGAAAAACTAGGATTAAAAACGAGAATGAGAAAGAGAGCGGAAGAGAGAGAGAGAGAGAGCACTATCTGCTTCTCTAAGAAAGACTAAGAAAAAAAAAGAAAAGAAATAAAGTGCATGTACAATTTACCGGAATAGAAACATGCGGAACCGATTACCATTTTTTCTCGTGAGGAGAACAGTTAGACGAGAGTAATCGAGCGCATTTAGCCTCATTCTATCTCATTCTCTCATTGACTATATGTGCAAGGTTTCATTTAATGAATCTGCATCACTGGTCAAATATCATGTTTTTCCAACTCGTACATTCATGCACAAATATTTCAATCGAATATGAATTAGATGTGTGCCTAATAGATAAGTGAGTGAGTGTGTGTGTGTGTGTGTGTGTGTACGTGTGTTAATGGTTGATCAATTTCCAAACGTGTATTCGATCATAAAATGCGACTTTCTAATGTAAATTTTTGAATGAACATGATCGTATTCCTCGCGATATAGATGAAACAAAATGAAAAATACAATGTCTTTTTTATTTCTAAAAAAGATTCCCTTATCAATCAACATAGACTATGACACACATATATCTACATTGTGTAAGATGTTTATCCGTGTGAATCTAATCAAAACAAGTACATTTCAACAACTTGTTGGTTTAATTGATTCGTATTTAAAACGCATTCGATGATGTTGTTGTTGTTGTTATTGTTGATGATAATGATGTGCCGTTTTGTTAAAAAAAACGAGTGCGAGAAAAATTGACTTGAACCGCATGCATGTATTGGTTGAATAAATTGAGTGGCTTGCGTTCTTGCTCATCAAAACATGTGGGAATCTCTGATAATATGTAATCGTTTGATATTACCAATTGATTTCAAAATAATCACTACAATGTAATGCCCACATAATAATCATCTAATCAAATAGGTCTATGATTATCGAATATGACACACATGTTTCATTTATAGATTCGAGTGTAGCTCATTCCATTTGATCGGATAAATAGAGACCTATCTATTCTTATCTCTCTCTCTCTCTCTCTCTCTCTCTCTCTCTCTCTCTCTCTCTCTCTCTCTCTCTATCTCTCCGCTATCTCTTCATCTGTCTTTCTTCTTTATTTGTGATATTCAAATTAAATTTTTTGTCGCATCTTTTCTCACACCATTTTGTTTCCCTTCTAAATTGTATACTTTTTTTTACTCAATTTGTTAGATTGTGTTTCACTTATGGTTGCTATTAAAATAATAAAGTTGTAGATAAAAATAAATTTGTTGAAGAATTTGGGTAATTGTTTCGCATCAAACGGCCACACACACACAAATAGGCGAACGGACGCACTTGCACACAGACTCACAAAGTACTGTTTCGTTTCATTATTTCGTTGTCTATGCCCAAAACAACCGTCGGAATTGTATGCGCATCGTTCATTATGTCGTGTCACACAATATTGTACGCGTTTGTTGTTTTTTTTTTCCTTTTGCTGAGAATTAATTAGATTATAATTTTTATTGTTGTTGATGGTTGGTTGAACGCTATTTTTAAATGTGCGTAGATAGACAGTTCCCAGGATGAATTTGTTATTTTTTGTCTATTCTGTTAATTCCACACCGATTCAAGCAACAGATCTGAACCGCAAACAGTCAATAAATTTGAAAAAAAAAACACACACGTAAATGGGTTTTCATCTAAATCAACAACAATTTAATTATGCAATCAGTACTCAACGAAAAATACGTATTGACATACCAAGAACTCATATTGATAACGAACGATCATTTTTTTGGAAATTTTATCATTCACTTAAAACAAAACAAACAAAGATAACTAACAAGTGTTTTTCTTCTTTTTCTTTTGCTCAGTGTGACTGTGACGACTTGGAACGGATCAGGACTCTTCTTAATCAGTAGTAATGCAAGCAGCAGTGATGGAGGAATCACAAAGTAAGTAATGAAACAATTTTTGTTTGTTTAGATTATGAGGAATTCCCCAAACCGAAATGTTTTCTTTAAATGGCATATTGTCATACTGATGCTGACAAAGGGAATCATTTTTCGAATGGGCTAAATAAGACGTCAATTTCCAACAAATTAAATTTAAAAACTTAATTTTATTATAATTAAACATTGAATTGGATAAAAATTTGATTGAACTTAGGAGAAAAACACAAATATTTGATCATTTGCATTTTTTTTTCTCATTTTTTTCTTTTTCCAATTTAGTCAACAACACCAACACCAATAACAACAACAACAACAACAACAATGAAAACAACATTGACAACAATGCAACAACGGCCGCCACACCGATACGCACTTACGAAGATCTATTCCCGGCATTAAAGGCATCAAAGCCTCAAAATCATATTGCTTCCACAAGCAAAATGCGTGTTGAAAGTTCAACGGTATCAAAAACGTTTGTTGTACCATTCGAAGAGCGTAAAATTGATACGGAAAAATTTGGTGAAGGTGAATCGCAACGCATTTGCAAATCAATAATGAAAGAAACGGGTGCCCTCATTGAAATTACCACCGGTAAAGATCAATCGATAACATTTTCGATTCGTGGCCGACAAAATGAGGTCCAAGATGCATACCGTTTAATTTCAATGAATTATAAAACGCAAACGGTTAAACATGTAAACATCCCAAAAGAGCATCATGGTTTGATATTGGGTAAACGCGGTGAACGTTTAAAGGAAATTGAAAAGCAAAGCGCTACAAAAATCAATGTGCCAAGCATTGCTGAAGATAGTGACATTATTACAATTAGCGGACCAAAAGAGGGCGTTGAAAAGGCTGAACATGAAATCCGTACAATGTCTGATGAACAATCGAAAAAGGCATTTGAACGTGTTCATGTGCCAAAAATTTATCATCCATTTGTAATGGGTGCATTTAATAAAAATGTTACCGCATTAACGGAAAAAACTGGCGCCCGTATTAATGTACCACCACCATCGGTAATGCAAGATGAAATCACAATAACTGGCGAAAAGGAAGGTGTGCTTAAAGCAAAAGCAAGCATTGAATGTATCTATCGTGATATGGAGAAAAAATGCTCAACCGTATGCGTTGAAGTGCCAAAAGCTCAACATAAATATGTATTTGGTCAACGTGGCTCAACAATTCAAGAAATTTTAGAATCAACTGGTGTTTCCGTTGAAATTCCATCATCCGAAACAAAATCCGATACAATTACATTGCGTGGACCACAAGATAAATTGGGCAGTGCATTAAGTATGGTTTATGAAAAGGCTAATTCAAAACGTGCCACCGTTATTGAAGCACCCGCATGGATTCATAAATATATTATTGGCCGAAAAGGTGAAAAAATTAAAATGATTACCGCCGATTATCCAAAAGTTTTGGTTGATTTCAATGAAAATATCATAACATTGGAAGGACCACCCGAACAACTTGATTTAGTTGAAGCAACAATTGCAAAAATTGTTAAAGAATATGAAACGGAATATACATTTGTTGATATGCAAGTAAATCGTAATCATGCCAAACATATTATTGGCAAAGCTGGTGCAAATATAAATCGATTAAAGGAGGAGCTCGAAGTTGAAATTAATATTGAAAATGTGGATGGCGGTAATAATATTCACATTGAAGGTAAAATTGATGGTGTGCGTCGTGCACATAAAGAAATTAAAGAAAAAGTCGATAAATTGGACAACGAAAAGGAAAAAGATGTTATTATCGATTATCGTTTGCACAGCACATTGATTGGGCCCAAAGGTGAAAGTATTCGGGAATTGCGTAATAAATATCCATTGGTAAATATTTTAATACCAAATTCATCGGAGAAAAATGATGTGGTTAAATTGCGCGGTCCAAAAGATGAAGTCGATAAATGCCACAAACAATTAATGAAAATGGTTAAAGATGCTCAAGAATCATCATTTGTTATGGAAGTGCCAATATTCAAAAAATTCCATAAATTTATCATCGGCAAAGGTGGTGCAAATATTAAAAAAATCCGCGACGATACGCAAACGAAAATTGAATTGCCCGCCGAAGGTGATAAAAATGAAGTGATTGTCATTTCGGGTCGCAAGGAAAATGTTAACGATGCACGTGAACGCATTTTGAAAATTCAATCTGAATTGGCCGATGTTGTTACGGAAGAATTGACCATTCCACCGAAATATTATAATTCAATTATTGGTGCTGGCGGCAAACTCATATCGGCCATCATCGAGGAATGCGGCAATGTATCCATCAAATTCCCAACCACTGAGTCAAACAGTGATAAAGTTGTTATTCGCGGACCCAAGGAAGATGTCGAAAAGGCCAAGGTAATAACAATATTCGCATATTCGCTCATTCTTTTTGCCAAACGGAAGTTTTTTTTTGTTTTCGAAACACTTTTGACTTGAAAACAATCGACAATTCTATAAAAAAAAAATAATAATAATTCATTGAATATTTCAACACAGCTTCAATTGATCGAATTGAGCAATGAACGACAACAATCATCCTTCACCGCCGAAGTTCGTGCCAAACCACAGCATCATAAATTTTTGATTGGCAAAAATGGTGCATCAATTAAAGAGATTCGCGATCAAACCGGTGCTCGCATTATCTTTCCCGGTAACAATGATGAAGACAAAGAAGTCATCACAATCATTGGCAAAGAGGAAAATGTTTTGGCTGCTAAAGCTCAACTCGAGGCAATCATTAAAAACAATGGTAAATTCAAAACCAGAATCTTGAAAAAAAAGAAGAAAAAAAAAAACAAATTCAAATAAAATGAGAAAATTAACAAAATTTTCAATTTTTCATCCAATTAGATAATATCACTGAAGGTGAAGTTTTGGTTGATCCAAAGCATCACAAACACTTCGTTGCCCGTCGTGGTGAAGTGTTGCGTCGCATTTCCGATGACTATGGCGGTGTTTTAATTTCCTTCCCACGTCAAGGTAAAATCACAATTTTTTTTTCAAAATTAAAATAATTTATAAACAAAAAAAAATCTACTTCTTTCCGATTACAGGTACAGACAGTCATCATGTTTCATTGAAGGGTTCTAAAGAGTGCGTTGAGTTGGCCAAAAATCGAATTTTGGAAATTGTGCACGATTTGGAATCTCAAGTAACAATTGACTGCGTTATTGATCAAAAGCATCATCGTGTGGTGATGGGTCCACGTGGCAGCAAGGTAAATTTCAAAATTTATATCCAATCATTATATTGGAACTTTTTCTACAATTGAGACTAATGACATTTTTCATATGGAAAAGAACTAAATGAAATATTTTTTTCTTTTTTTTTTATTTCAATTTTTTTTCTACGCAATAAGGTTCAACAAATAACATACGAACACGATGTGCATATCAAATTTCCCGATCGTAATGCAACCGAAGAGTCGGGCGAAACGAATGGTGATTCGGCTCAAACAAATGGTGGTGATGTTGCAACTGTGCGTCAATGCGATATAATTCGTATATCGGGTGCGGCTGAAAAATGTGAAGCTGCGAAAAATGCATTACTCGAATTGGTTCCAAAAACGGAAGAATTTGATGTTCCATTTGATATTCATCGTTGGATTATTGGACAAAATGGTCGTGATGTGCGTGCGCTCATGAGTCGTTGTGATGTTCACATTGAATTATCGCCACCCGAACATAAATTAGATAAAATTAAAATTACCGGCACACCGGCCAGCATTGCTGAAGCAAAAAAAGCAATTGAAGATCGTGTCATTGAATACGAAGCAAATCGTAAAGATCGTGAGTTACGATCATTTGAGTTAAAACTTGAAATCGATCCAATATGGCATTCAAAAATTATTGGACGTAAAGGTGCGGTAATTAATAAAATCCGTGCCAATCATGGTGTACAGATTTCATTTCCACGTAAGGAAGATGATGTGGATAATATAATAACAATTCAGGGTTATGAAGCAGCCGCAAATGCGGCCAAAGATGACATCATGAAAATTTATAATGAATTAAATGAATTGGTACGTGAAATTGTTCAAGTTGATTCACGCATACATGCCCGTTTAATTGGCCAACGTGGTCGTAATATTCACAAAATTATGGATGAATATAAAGTGGAAATTAAATTCCCAAAACAAGGTGAAAATCCCGATGATATTACAATAATTGGTACACCAGATGCGGTTAGCGAAGCAAAAGATCATATATTGAATTTGGAAGAAGAATATATGGAAGATTTTATTGATAATGTTCCAACGCATACAAATGATTTTAGTACCGCACTTGAGACGGCCATGCAAAAAGGCCCCGAAAAAAGCAAAGAGGGTTTTGTTGTGCAGGGTGCACCATGGACTAAAAAAGGCAACAAAAATGCACCAAATACACAATCTCAAGAAGATTTCCCCACATTCGGTGGCATCGCTCAAAATGCTGGCAATGTCACGAGCGATACACCATTATCCTCTGTCTGGGGACAACCGCGCTAAATTCCGACCAAACACACACACACACGCACGCCCGCCCTATACACATACACACCAACACCCACACATACATAACAATCAAACAAATGAAAATGAAACCAACAAACAAACAAACAGACAGACAGACAGACAGATAAAACAAATTATCAATTTGCAATTGACAATGCAGTTAATTGCATTTTATTAAATTAGCGCAAAAAAACAGCCTATAAAAACTAAGAGAGAAAAACTAATTAACGAAAGAAAGTAAGAAAAAAAGTAATAAAAATGATTGAAAAAAATAAAAAAATTGATATATAAGAAAAAATCAACCGTAAAAAACAATCCGAATTAAAATATTATTGCAATATATCTTACTCTTTCCTTTTCTATAAACCATTTTTCTTTTTCGTTACACCTTTTTTTTATTGTAATTTTATCGAACGCAGAGTTTTTTTTTCCTTTCCGTTTTTCTATCGAAAATACAAAACAAAAATCATATTATATATCGATTCTTCATTTTTTTTTTTTTTTCAAATTCCTTGTTTTTTTTTCTTGTTTCAAATTGTTTACTTTTGTTCTCGTCATGAGAATTAACGATTTTTCCTCTTTGTTTTTAACTTGGTCTCTTCGTTATTCTTCTTTACGCAAACACAAACATACCGAAATTGAAAGAGAAAAATATATGCATAGAAATGAAGAATATGATGAATATACTTGCTTTTCAATTTAGTTTAATTTTGTATACGATGAAATGAAATGAGATGGAATAGAATAGAAAAAAAAACGAAAATCACAAAAATACAAAAAAAAAAAAAACAAAAAAAAAAAAAAATGTGAGAAATTGGAATGAAGAATGGAGATAGAGAAAGATAAACATAGAGAGAGGTAGAGAGTAAAAAGTCTATTCAATTGCATTGGATAAGGGAGTCTATATCATTGCAAGTAAATGATAAGGGAAAAAAATTGAAAATTTGTTATCGAAAACACTCGAATAATGGTTAAATTTTTAATACATCGTAAAAATTTTCATTGTTATGGAATTTATACAACGTATAAAATATACAATTCGGTCGTCGAAATATCAACTTATCAGTTGAATTTATCTTCTTCTTTTTTTTTTTTTTTTGTTTTAGCCAATTATATTTTTTATTTATACTATTGAATCTTGGTTTCTACTCGCCCCGCCCCTCCCACAAAAAAAGAGAATGAAAAAGAAAAAAGGGAGACAAAGAGAGATAGAGAAAGAGAAAGAGATAGAAACACCGCTTGTGTCAAAGTAAAAGTTTGTATTTTTTTCATAATGCTGTACAATTGATTCCTTCACACTGCTGCTGATAGTGAAGAAATGCCTAAAATCTGTAAAATGTATTCATGAACGATTGTTCAGTTAAAACGAATTCAAAATTAATTTAAAACCGAAACAAAATTGAATAAAAAATGAAATGGTTAGAAAAATGTAAAAAAAAGCAAACACAAAAAAATGAATAAGCAGAAAATAAATTAAAATGTACCAAACACAAAATGATCATTCACACGAGAAACGTTTTGATCAATGAAATAAATTAATAGTTAAACGAAGCAAAAAATAAAATAAAAAAATTGATACAAAATGAAACATTTACAATAGAAGAGAAATTATAAAGAAAGAAAATAATAATAAAAAGAAATTCGTTCATATGTTAACAGAGAAAATTGAGAGGAACAGTCAACGCACATGCGGATCTAAAGTGGATTTGATCAATAAACATTTGGCGATTTGATGATTTATCAAATAATTTGGCAAGTGTGCGATATGTAAATCACCCAATTGTGATGCATTTCAGCATGGAGTTTTACAGCAACTGAAAAAAAATAAACAAACAAACAAACAATCAGACCCTTATACAATTAAAATGAAATGAGAATATTGTTGTTTTTGTTTTCTTATGCATAATATATATGCGCATAAAAAGACTTTTTATCATAATCGAGTTATTTAAAGTGTTGGATGATGAGACAGATGTTAGAACAGACGAATGAGAATACATGTGGAATGAATGCATTTTTCAGGGGAAATTTATTTATTTTTTTCTTTTGATCGTTTTGAAAATGTCTGGCAATCATATTTACGCAATGCATTGATTTTCGTTGATTTATTCATTTGGTTTCGGAACGTTTTGTTTTTTTTTCCTTTGTTTGAATTTATATTATGTGTCCACGAAGAGAGGGAATATTTAAAATGGCAAACAAATAGCCGATATTTTAATGATATAATAATACATCAATTATCAACAGCAGCGTATTTTTTCTCTTTAAATTTAATATTTTTCAAACTATTAAATATTTAAACAGATATTATATTTCAATTTATTCTTTTTTTTTTCATGATAAATACTTTCTTAACACTTTACGCCGGAAATACAATTTTTTCATTCAAAATACATATATATATATATATAGCCGAGAATAGCTAAGAAATTTACAAAAAAAGGAAAAAAAAAAAAAGAGAGAAAAGAAAGATTTCCGATTGAGAGTGGTCTAAGAAGTAGAATACTAGAAGAAGACAATGAACGAAAGATACACTCACACACACACACAATAAAAAAAATTGAATAAATGAAACCTAGCTAAAACTGATGAAATGATGATTCGCAGGAGAAAAAAAAATATGGGAATATTTTATATTTTTGTACTGAAATTAAATAAAAGGAAAAGCGAACTATGTAATGTAACGAACTATTTATTTAAACAAAAAAAAAAAAAAACAAAAAAAACAAAAAAAAAGAAACAAGTTACAAGGAAATGTAACAACTCTAACTAGTTCTTTACAAAATTTTACAGAATCGAATTCTCTTTAGTTGTCTCACCAATTTTGTTTTTCACTAAAATTGTATGGTTTTTGTCGTTTTGATTCATGCTCGATTTTGTTTTTTTTTTTTTTTTTTTTTTTTTTGATTTTGGGAACCTTTTTTTCATTTTATCCTCAGCTCACTCAATTTTAATAGGAAATGGGTTTTTTTTTTGTTGTCGATTCTAGAGATTCACATTGTTTTATTCGGCAATTAGATTCAAACAACTGCCAAAACTTGTACAAACCATGACTTATGTCATTTTATGACAAAAGTCAGACACTAAAGACTCATGTCATTTTATGACATCTATTATTTTTTTCGATTATTTTTTTTTTCTCTCATCCGTTGGTTTAACCACATCATATTGCAATTTTTCCACACAAGAAAAGACGATTTACCGACACAAATGTGTTTGAAAAAAAAAAAAAAAAAAATTTTATTGACGTGCTGCTACTATTTTGAGCATTCAAAATTCATTATCAATTTGTTTTAAAAAACAAAAAAAGAATTAAAATACGATGTAATTTTAGCAACGGAATAATTTGTATATTTTTTGAGCAAATGTTTATTTCAATTGAAATGACTGAACGAATGTAGGAATTACGTGATTGAAAAAGTCTTACAAAGAAACAAACAAACAAAACAAAATAAAACAAAAAATTAATTGATGATAAATTTAAAAAAAAAAAAAAAATTATATATAAATATATATATATGTAAATTACATTTTGATTGAAGGCTGAATTTATTAATTGTCGAAGATGAAATATATATAAAAATGGAAACGAATTAACCGATGAAGATGGTAAGTCATCAACAATACGAAAAAAAAAAATGAAATAAAACAATGAACAGATAAAAAAAAAATACAAATAAATGAATCAAATAAGACAATGGACCTTAAACTCTAAGAGTCTGACAATGAATATTAAATGAATTTAAAAGAACAACAACAACAACAAAAAATGAGAAAATAAAGTAAAAACAATCAATAATAATTCTGTTTTTCCAAACTGGATTTTCTTGTTTTTATTTACAAAATTTATAAATTATCTCGTTATTGTGTAGAATGGTTTAGATGTCAATTTAATTCAATTTTATCGCATAGATTCGTGTCAGATGATCATCACCACAACTTGCCAATTCATATGCATTTTCATTTGATGGACGGAATTGAAGCTTTTTCACGGTTAAATGATGCGCATTACTATGGAGAAAAATCACATTTAAAAAATCAAATTATTTTTAAATTTTTTTTTTTCAAATTTTTTCCAAATTTTTGGAAACTTTTTCAAAATTGTTTTGGTAAAATTTCTTTTAAAATCCTTTCAAAATATTTCATCTTAAAAAAATTTTTGGAATTGTTATTGTCCAACTTACTTTTTATCAATGGTAAACAATATGTTCCACTTAGTATTCAATGAACAAATATGAATGATTCCACTTTCGAGACCAAGTGCAGCAACATAATCACAGTTATTTGGTGCAAATTGATTGGCAAATGCAACAGCTGTCACCGAATCATTTTTTCCCAATTCCAATGTTGATAAAGATGTATAATTCTTTAAACAAGTACCAGAATCATTATCCATGTGTTGCCATGCAATAACTTTTCCATCACGTGAACTAGTTGCGAATAATTTGCTATCATGAGTCCAATCACATGACCAAATGATACGACTATGAATGCCATTCTTTTTGTCTGTTGTTGCAATCATTTTAAAATTACAAAATGCATTGTCCGTTTCATTATTTTCAAACAGTGTCCATCTTCGATCTCTGCTCACCGACAACAACCATTTATTATTAGGTGAAAATTTCAACTGTGTCACAGTCAACTGATGTGAAGGTAATTTTTGAATTTGTTTCCAAGTCAATGTATCCCACAGAATAATTTGAGCATGCTCATCATTCGTTGCACGACATGTTGATGCTAACACTTTTCCATCATTTGTTGCATTCAATGCAAAAATCTCATATCCATGGCCGTACAATTTTTGCACTTCAGGCCAAAGTGTATTTTGCATTAAAGTCTCTTCCGTTGGAGGAGCTACAAATTAATTCAAACTAATTTAGACATTTAATTTGCAATTTTCTTGAAAAGACAAAAAATTTAATCTTCAAATCACAAATTGATGAATGAAAATTCCAGAATCTTACTATCCATGGTCACGGGAACAAAGTAATTATCCGGATAGATGTCTTTTATGTGACGATCTTCAGATGTCACTGGTATTGTTTCATCAAAGACAGCCTTGTTTGAAAGACCCAATGATGGTACTGATGCTCCTTTTGGCGTTGCTGTAATCAAATGGACCCGGTTATTCAATGCAAATTCAAAATTATTTTGTTTTTTGTAAAATCATTTGTGTTTTTAAATTATAATAAAACTTATCAAACGTTAAACAACTCTCAATGGCTTACCTTCAATAATTTGATCCAAATCTTCGCTGTCGATGCTGCTGAGCTTTTTGAGATTTTCAATGAAATTAATTGGTGCCTGGAATGTTCGAACGATTTTTTCTTCAGCGCCACTGGCAAATTTAAAACGTGCCAGCGCACAAATCGTTTGCATATCATATCCATGCACTTGGGGACGTGCAATTTCATGCCATGTCTGGAATTGAAATTTAATCCAAAATATATTTATATATATATGTATATGTATATAAAATAAAAATCTTAAAATAAAAATGAAATTCCTTTGGAGAAAACAAGGAAATTCCGAAGACAACAGCAAATAAAATATACCGTGATTTTGTGAGTTCGTTTCCATGGAGCATGACACCTTGTCGTTTGATCTGCTGATACCGTCAAAAGAAATTCACCATGCGGATTCCAGCATAAATCGCGAACTTCAGCAAAGTGTCCACCAACAATAATGCCCGGAATCCAAATGTTTGCATTTTCACTTTCGTGCCAAAAATGAAAGCTGCCTTGATATCCATGGCCAATAATGGATTTTGCGTCTGCTGAAAATTTTCCACCATAAAAACCGAGCGTATTCCCTCCCACTTCACCGACTCGAACTTTTTCCATCCAAACACCAGTATCTTCTTGCAGCGCCCAAATGATTAATGTTTTATCGATTGAACTTGATAATAATTGCAATCGATTATCGGCTGTTTTAGCCCAATCAACGCTATACACCCAATTATCATGGCCCAGCAATACTGATTCTAATGTCACGGCATAGGTTAATGTTTTACCGGTGTCGGTTTTAACCGTGAATAATTTCTCTTCAATTTGAATATCATCATTTCTAGCAAAAAAATGTGCACGTTTTTTTTGAATTGGTTCAATGGTTGGACGCGATGAAATGCGCCATAATCGAATGAATGTATCTTGTGATGATGAGGCCAACAATAATTCCGTATTATTTATTGTTACAAAATCCAAACCACGAACCCAATCTTCATGACCAACTAATGTGTCCACTTTAACGAATTTCCGTTGATTATCAACAAATTGTTCGCACACCAAATGTATACTATGTTGATCGGTTGAAAATGCAAGTAAAACTTTGTCCTTGGTATTTGGTAAAATGGAAAATTTCAATGCAAAACAAAAACCGGTGCCCAAGTTAATCGTATCAAATGCTTCGTATGCATTTTTTTCAATAGAAAATGACCAAAATTTTATGGTGGAATCAAGTGATGTGGTTACAATTAACCATTGATTATTAACACAAATTGCATCGACAAATGTTACACCAGCCTCATGACCAATCAATTTCCACATCTTTGGTGATTCCAAATCTTCAATATTCCATAGAATGCATAGTTTGTCATATGCACCCGATATAAATTCATATTCCGAAATCCATTTTACCGTATTCACTTTGGCCGTATGCTCAACAAATGTCCGTACAATTTTTGCAGATCCATTGAAATTTGGATCGAACAATGCAATTGAATTGCATGCGGCAAAAATTACATGGCCATTTTTACCCCAATCAGCTGATTGTGGTGTTCGATTACATGCAATTGATGTGTACACATTTTCGGCACTCATTTTCTTCTTTTTTTTTCAATCTTTGTTTTAGTTTTTGTTTTATACACCGACGTTAAATTGAGGTCTTTATTTGTTGATATATATATTGTTTTGTGTGATTTGTGTATGTTGATTTTTATCGTGCGCGGCTTCAATTCAACAATTTTGATTACTATTTTAAAACGCACATGTTCACAACTGTCAAACGTCACATACAACATGAAATAAATACAGAAACAAAAATATTATTTGATTGATTCGACTGGTGTTTTGTTGATAAGGACATCTAGTTGTCAAAAGTGAAACTAAACAACATTTGTGTTTTACAAACGCACAAATTTTATTATAATTTGCCAATTTATCATTTATCATTATAATTGTAATTGATACATCAATTGAATCAGCGTCAGTAGTATAGAAAAGCGGATTCTGTCAATACCAGTTTCACTACTACTAACAGTTAGGATGATAATACTTGTGTGCAGCTAGGGTGGGCCGATTTTCAAAATTAATAGATATGAAAAGTTGCTAGTGCGGGATCGTTAGGTAATCGATAAAGGAACATTTTTTATTTAGAGAGTCTCCCGATTCGAGATCTCCCTGAGTTACAATTGGCCGAATCCGTTATGTTATTAACATAACGTTAATATTGTATTATGTTCCTTATCATAATTTTTCGAAATTTCTAGAGTTTCAGGATTTCAAAAACTGTGAAATATTTGGGAAATAATAAAGTAATAATGATTATATATGTTTGCGAACTTCGAAAGTAATGAAATGCCATTTTTATGTACTTCATATAAAAGAGTCATTTTCCACTAAAAATCTCAATTGGGGACCAAAGAAATAATGGAAGCGACTTTCAAATTTCAAGAACCTTTTTTCGCAAAAAATATGAGTCTCCTTCGACGGAAATGCCGTGAGATGCCTATTTTGGACACTTCTCATACAAAAATCACAAACAGGCACATAAGTACAACATCATCATTACTTTTCTCTTGTTCGCATTCGTTCTTCTTTTTTCACACCTTTTTTTTTATTTATTTGACAGTTTAGGTTATGTTTAATTATAAAACCACCTGCTTCGGTTTGATTGTTTGGGTAAATTGGATAATTTTGAGGTGTTTTTGGTATTATTGATGATCTGCGCATGTGTAAAATTCGTTTCAATCTATATTTTAGTCAGCTATTCGCATATATGAAGAAGCTTTGTTACAAAATTACTACGAAAAATAACAAATAAAGATGATTTATAAAATAAAACATTTTTCGAAAGGTTATTTTTTTTCAAAGTCGCATTTATAAAGAAATGCATTGTCTGTTACGCCATCTATATGATTACGGTTTGAATTTGAATGATGTGTGACTTTCATGTTTGTGCTTTCACACATGATTTATATACAACATTTTCGTATCGAAGCATGTGAGCCATGTACTGAATGCCACAGACAAGTACATCAACCATCGATTGATGTACTACGGCATAAATGGAGCGGCTTTACGTTGCAAACGATCTCTATTATACACCGAATTGCACATATACCATTACGGAATGACTTATAATAAATCATATCTTTTTGCCGTTTTCGTTGGTATAGTCAGTATACATTGATAAATCGAATAGGTTATGAGCTCGCCATTTAGTCGACAAATTAGCAAATAATCGGAATATTTTCTATGAAATCAACGATTTTTTATGAAACCAAGTTGGTTTAACTAACTTGAAGATTTAGTTCAAAAATCATTTTTTAATGACAGCTTTTGTTTATGTGATGATATGAATTTTCCAAACTAATTAAGCAAAATTGAAGAAAAAAGAATGACTCGGATGATTTTGGGAATTTGTTTTAAGCAAAACAATAATCATCACAGAGCTATGATTGTAAATATGTATAATATTTCTATAGAAAAACCAATCTCTGGTAAAAATTGTAATTAAATGAATTAAAAAGAATATTGACTTTTACTGTGCTCATACAATATCAAAACTGAAAAAATTAATAGAAATATTGTCATTTCATTGGTAGAAAATTTGATGACATTGACTTCAATGAGCTAGCTCGTTATTGTCGATCATTGAATTGGAATTTTCACCAGTTTCAGAATGTTGACGATATGGTTTCAACGCTAAACGAGAATATTTTACATCTCCATAATCGCTTTGCACCACTCCAAATCGCGTTGCGTTCGTCACTCTCCTAAGCACTGGTTTGATAATGATATCAAACAGGCTATGGATGAATGGATCATCTTACGATGATTGTAAGAGAAACAATCATAGTGATGCAGTTACGCATGAACAGTTACTCGGCATCTATAAGGAGAAAGCCAATAAAGTAAAGTCGCTGATTAATTCTAGCAAAAAGAAGTCAACGGTTGAGAGTTTTAGTAACGCTAATTCCATGCGTTCAAAGTGGAATGTTATTGAATCTCTTGGCTGTTGCAAATATAGCAAGGATCATAGTAATGAGTCGGAAATTTTGAATAATTACAAACTTAATGATTTTAATCAATTCTTTGCCTCAATTCATTCTTCTCAGGGAGCTGATCTTAATAACCTATCCCTTCCTACTAACATCCCAACCACCATTTCCTTTCATAACATTTCCTTTGATGAATTCGCTTATGCTTATAATTAAGTTAAGAGCAATGCTATTGGTGACGATGATATCCCACTTAAATTCCTTCGCCTAATCATTCCAATAATTTTCAATCATGTTATTTTTATTTTTAATTATTGTATTTCGCATAGTGTTTATCCAGCTGATTGGAATAAAATCATTATTAAACCTCTTAATAAAATCCCTAATCCCACTTCCATTTCTGAATGGAAAATTTTCGCCATTCTTCTGAATATTCAGGTTACTGGTTATTTGGAGGCAAACGCTATTCATCATGAACGGCAATCTGGTTTCCGTAGGAACCATAGTTGTGCCACCTCACTTTTGAACATCTCTGAGAGCATCAGATCGTCATTAAATCGTAAGAAAATATTTTATTTTTGTTTCGCTTGATATAAAAAGTGCATTCCCGTCCGTTCCGTATGATGCTCTTTTAAAGGTTTGTAAAGCATACGGTTTTTCTAATAACGCTACGAAATTAATCAAATGCATGAATCGGATTTTGTCACAATTAATAACGGTGTACTTCAAGGCAGCAATTTTGGCAATGATGTGAAAATTGGTGATCAAAAAACTCGAATTCTGTAAGTCAATTAAAAAACTTGGTGTTATTTTTGACGAAAATCTCTCTTTCCAAGAACATGACAAGTGTAAATTGCAAAAAGTGTATGGGGTGTTAAATCGCATTCAGCACACAAAGCATTTTATACCCAATTATATTAAACGTGATATGGTAGCAGCGCTCATTGAATCCATTATATGGATTATGGGAATGTAGTAAAAAAAAAATTTTTTTTTCTGTTTTTCTTTATAGTAACTTATGGCTGGGGTGTACATAGCACTCAAAATCAGCTCAACCGTGATCTTATTGCTGATAACGATAAGATTAGATATGCTTTCGGATTGAAGCGTAGTGAACATGTTGGTCGGATCTTGCAAGCAGCCATTATGCGAAAAAAACCTTGAATGGGCTCACTGAACAAAACATACCATTTGCACCAAAAAAAGACAATCCTTCAAACGTTCAAAAGGCACGGCTAATCGAAGATTTCTGGGCTATTCTCAAACGTTATGTTGTATGAGAAGGGCTGGGAAGCTAAAATCGAACAGCAGTTGTTCGAAAGAATCAAGCGAAATTTCAGAGAAATTGACAGATCGGTCTGCCAGAGCATGATTTTGAATGTTCCATACTTACTGCGAAAAATTGAACACAATCGCTTATTCAGTATACTGTAAATGTGTTTTTGATAGTTTATGAATAAATTGATTTACTTCTAAGAGCAATTTTAAATATCATTTGTCATTATTCAAATTCCGCACATATGAATTTGTGACAAAACTTTTTACACATGCGTTATAAAAATTAGTTTTACTTTTAGTATTTCAATATTGTAAACAAACCAAACTTCCTAAATTAAGGTATCCAATACAATTGTGCAAACAGCGATAATTTGGTTTTGCTTTTGTTTTATATTTTTGGCTTTATTCTCATTAAGATTTTCGAAACACTAAAAGAACTTAATCCGTCGAAAAGTTGAAGGAGATTTTCTAGTTTCATTTCTTTCCAAAGAAGCTTAAGATTGATCCTTGTTTTTTGCCAGCCGGTGGTGAGATTTTCTTCTTTGTCGCTGTCGTGTTACTATCATTCGATGTTGATGTGAACTTCTTTGGTGGCGGTTCATTTTGTTCAGGCTCTTCATCTGAACAACTTACTTCTTCCATTTCACGAACAGAATCTGCAATTGGAAAAATATTAAATTTATCGTGTATTTCATTTCTTTTACTCATTATGCATATCAAAAGGCTACAAAATGTTTAGCTTTTTTTTAGTAAAAATGCATACTTATGAAACCATCTTCATCTTCATATGTTTTTGTAATCATAACTTAACGTAACTTTACGACATTTACCGTTTGAACTTCCATTCTTTATGTTGGTTCCGGATTTGTTTGGTGAAGGTGTTTTATTTTCTTTCTCTTTCTTAACAATTTCCTTTTTCACAACCATTTCTTCTGTATCAATTGGTAAGCCTTTGCTGTTCGACGCTTCTTCTTCATCGGAAGAAGAAGTGCAAATTTGCATTAAGCGTGAACGTTTTATTTTTTTCATTGATTGCTTTTTATCCGCTAATTTTGAATCTTCATTTGCATCTGTAGAGAAACGAGAAGAAGAAAAGAAAATCGAAAAAAATGGAAAAATTAGAAAAATTGAAAACAAAAACAAAAAATGAAACAATTCTAAGAGTATGCTCACCGTTGGCATTCAAATGAGATCGTTTGTGAGCCATTTTTGTGTCATTTGTTTTAACTTCAACTGGTTCATCTTTAACTTTAATATTTTCCATTTTTGTTCCATTTTCTACAGCCGTTTTATTGAATTTGTTTGCAGTGAGTGATGTCGTTGGTTTTGAAAAAAATGAAGCAATTGACGATTTTCCATGCTGCGTCTGTGACGACGGTTGATTCTTCTTTGGGCTTGATTTTTTTCGACTTGCTTTGCTTGGGCTTAATTTTTCTACATTCACTTTCGCACCGGTGACGTTTTTCATCGATTCTTTATTATCTTTAGTTTCTTTTGATTGGAACAATGCAAATGGGTTTGGTTTTTTTGATCGTTCAGCTTCTTTTTTTATAAATTTTTCAGCTGGAAATGGAATCACAATTTGATTAACATTGATATTTCGTTGCCGACTTTTCAATTTCAAACTAATGCTGTTGACAATCAGAAAATTTTTATTATTTTTTTTAATTAGTTATCAAATATATCAATTGGCTGATTGGCTTACTATTTATTTGTTGCAGTTTCGATATTCTTCAAACTTTTTCCATTTGGGCAATCGATTTCCATACTGTACAATGTTTTTGTATATGTTTTGCATATTTTATCCAATTTTGGTAAATTTTTTTCAGAAACAATCTTTAAAATGAAAAATATAAACAAGAGTTTTCGAGTAATTTTTAAATTTTACCTTTGTATCGATTCATTTACGTAGCTAAATCAAAAGAATGTCAATAAAGTGAATATTTACAGTGATAATCGAATTTCCATTCAAATCATTGCCTCGAATCAGGTAGTCTTTGACAATTACTCTGTTATTCGAATAGTTTTTTAGCCATTTTTCCATGACATATTCAGCATCCTTGGTCGGAACACTCCAATTATTTGAAATATTTGTCAAGGTAACCTGTTGTTAATGCACAATTTATTGTTTTACAAATTTGGTTTAATAACGTGATGAGTTTATAAATTAGCGCACAACAGTTACGGCATAAAAACCTTATTGTTAACGTTCAGCACTAAATGATCAATTCTTTCAAAGCATGTTTTTTCCGTTTCAGAATCCATATTCAAACAAAAAATCAAAAGAAAATCCTAAAAACTAAAAGAGAAAAAAATGAAATGTTATCCTAACAAGCATCGTATAAACATATTTGACATATTCATTTTATTGATGATATTAGCGAAAGAAATGTCATTTTCCCGTTTTATTGTTGTTTTTCCATGATTTGTAGCTCCATCTCTTGATAGTGAAGAAATAAAATTGTTTTAAATATTTAATTTTGTTACCAAACAACTGATTTCCACTGAATATATCACTGAAATTCGAGAAAGAGGTATTATTTTAATATATAGGCGAATATGATGTAGAAATATCGACACTGAAAATTGTCTGTGCATAAATTAGAACAAAAAATTCTGTTACATGTAAATGCATTTGAAATATATAAATATAATATAAATTGGCTTTTTAAACTCGCCATTTCAATTTGATATTTCATTCTATTTTGTTCTCTCTTGGTTTGGTTTGGTTTGGCTATGGTGTTCACACTCTGGTTTCGCATGTTCATTTGTGTGAATGTTTGCATCCGATTTTTTTTTTCTATATATATATGTGTATGTTTCAGTTTTCAGTTCCAATTCCAATTAAATTCAATGAAGCAATGGAAATGTCGTTGACAAAACAACAATATCCATATATTGAAGTTTAAACAAACATTTATTTTTCATGATATTAATTTTTGTGATTTGGTGAATACATCAAACTAAGATTATTGCATTATATACAGTTTAACTTTGAGAATACTAAATTTGAACAGAAAAATGTGCGAATCACACATAACGGTACATTCATTTTATTTGTATTTGTTCGCTTCACTATTAAATAATATTCACAAACACTGTTGAACAAAACGAGCATGTTCATTTCAACTGTATTGTTGTATTCGGCTTAACCGAAAAAAAAATCCTTTCACACTTACATGCGCTTACATGAGAATAAATATTCTGCTGTTTTCACTCAAACACAGAATTTTATTGTGTGAAGATACACAATTCATTTTGGTGGAGAATATTAATTTGTTAACACGTAAATTCTTTGTAATCGGAATACTTTTTTTTTTCCCAAATTATTGACGAATTTATCTTTTTAGAAATCACTTGATCTAAAAAATTTTGAAGAAGAAAAAGAAAAATGGATTTTTTGAACGAAATGTTTAACAAAAAAAGGCCATTTGTTCCATTGCAAATTCAAGGTGGAACTACAAATGGTCGAATATCTGAATTCAAACAAAATGTATGTGCACAACAATGCTTGGAGGCCAGTGAAAAGGAAATGTTTGAGGATGATGTGCAAAGCATTCGACGAAACTTGGACGAAGATATAAAATCCACAATTAGAACAAACATTGACATTGAAGATCATGAAGATGACGTTTATAATAAATATAAATTTGATCAAAAATCACAAAATGCACATCAATTGCCAATTCATCAATCGAAGGACAAGATTTTGTCAAAAATTAGGCAATATCCATCTGTTGTAATCGAAGGATCAACTGGATGTGGTAAAAGTACACAGGTAATTTAATAGAGGTATTAATAGTATCATAAAAATAGCTCATGGCGCCCATTCATTCTAATTGATTTTGGTGTTTAATTGAAATTGCAAAGGTACCGCAAATGATTCTTGATGATGCCAAAGAACATCGCCGTCTATGTAACATAGTCGTAACACAACCCAGACGAATAGCGGCACGAAGTCTTGCCGAACGAGTTGCTGAAGAGCGAAACTGGGAATTAGGTACTGTGGTTGGATATCAGGTAAGTTAAACATTCTAATAACACTATTTCTTATAACATCGCATCATGCTATCAATTTGTTAATTTACTCAGTATCTAACATTTACAAAATGGCGGCGGCTTTTCATCTCATTACTTTTAGATTGGATTAGATAAAAGATTTGTTTCCGAAGATACTCGAATTCTTTTTTGTACGACGGGAGTTCTTATGGAAAAATTAATTCAATCAAAAACATTGACACAATTTACGCACATTGTGCTCGATGAAGTACACGAACGTGATAAAGACTTGGATTTTCTGCTTATAATTATACGTATGCTGTGGATTAAAAGTGCTACAAATGTAAAAATTATATTAATGTCTGCCACTCTTGATACCATCAAGGTAATTTAAGTTATTCCCAATGAAATACATTTATTTAACCGATTATTTCAATCGCTAATGAAATCCATTTGGAATATTTAGTTTGCAGAATATTTTCGATTTTATCAATACAATCACTGGGTGCCGGCGCCAATAGTAAAAGTCGATAAACGCAGCATTTACACAGTAAAAGAATTTTATCTTGATGATTTTGAACGTTTGGTGGTATGTATAACCATATATCGATTTTACAATTTTAAAAATGAAAAAAAGCAAAAAAGCAAAAAAACAATAATTGCATATCAATCAGGTACCGGAAATCAATTTGAAACAACCAGGCATTAGTGACGAAATGTTTAAGGTGGCACTATTGATCATGCAGAAAATCAAATATTTTGATCAAGAAGATGAAATCAGTTCATCATCCATTTTGGTTTTTCTACCAGGCATTTATGAAATTGGCCGATTTCGTAACATTTTATTGGAATACGCTGAATTGTAAAATAAACTTTCTCTCATAATATTTGTCATGATGAACATTTAATTTGTCATGATGCTAATTTTCGATGCATTATCATTCTAGGAAGCGTGAAATATCTTGGAAAATACTTATTTTACATTCATTGATTAGTACCGAAGATCAACAATTGATTTTTCAACCGGTTGAAAATGGCGTGCGTAAGATTATTTTATCAACAAATATTGCTGAAAGTTCAATAACGGTTCCAGATGTAAAATACGGTAAAATTGATAATGTTTGTTAAATAAGTTTTTGTGTTTTCAATATAATAATTTGTATGTATAAATTGGTTTTACAGTTATTGATTTCTGTTTGATGAAATATTTAAAGTGTGATTCATCAAAAAATTTCACATCTCTTGAAATCGATTGGGCCTCCAGAAATAATTGTGTACAGCGAAAAGGTCGAGCTGGACGAGTTGCCAATGGGCGATGTTATCGTTTGGTTAAACGAAAATTTTATGAAGTAAAGTGATTTGTATAAAATAGAAAAAAATCAATTTTTTGACAAAATGTTTGTTCAATCATTTTAGTGTTTTATGAAGGAATCTGCAACACCAGAACTCCTTTTAGCTCCACTTGAAAATCTTATTTTGAAAGCAAAAACATTCGAAATGGGTGCGTTAGAATATTTAGAATATTCACAATATTTACATATTTACATATTTACTCTATATTTAATGATATTTTTTCTTGTTATTACCCCTTAGGTGCACCGCATATAATCTTGGGCCTTGCTATGGATCGTCCCAAAATGGAAGATGTTGCAAATACTGTATTGACATTGAAGGAATTGGGTGCATTGAATTTAACTTTGGATGATGAATATTCATCAATTGATGGTGATATGACATTCATGGGATACGTAATGTCAAGTCTACCAATTGATGTACGGTCAACGAGATTGATAATGATTGGTTATTGTTTCGGTGTTCTTGAAGAATGCATCATAATGGGTAGAATTTTTTAATTTAATTTTAATTACATTTTGAGCCATTTCATTTCATTTCGTTTCATTTTTTTTTTCTTTTTAGCTGCTGGTTTGACTAGTAAAAGTATTTTCAAAGTGACGTTTGAAAAAGATTTGAACGAGTATTCACGCCGATTGGAATGGTCAAATGGATCTGGAAGTGATTTGTTTGCCATTTTGAATGCATATAAAATTTGGATTATGAAGCACAATCAAAAAGAGTTTGGTCGAAAACTTGAACAACAGAAAGCACAAAGAGATTTCTGTAATAGACATTATTTGGATGTTCGTTCATTGACTGAATGCCATCAACTTGTGCAAGAATTGACACAGCGACTCAATAAGCTTGGTATTCGTGATACCAGCGGCATAAATGGGATTTGTTGGACGGAACAAGAAAAGAGCATCATTCTAAAGGTAGTTATTTAGGGGCTGAGAACCCTTTATGAATATATATATTTAGTAGATATTCAGAATATTCAGGCGATATTTACATATTTATGGAATATTTGCTAGATTTAAAAATACACACACCATATCCATAAATATTTGAAATATCTAGTGAATTCAATTCATTTTTATCAATAAGTTAGCATTTGTGAATATATTGTTGATGGCAAAATAAGTATTGCTTGAAATTGAGATTTGGTAGCTGAGATCAAGTCAACATTCAACATGGCGACATTGTCGACACAATCACATCATGGAAGGAGAGGAGGAAAGAAAAACAGCATATTCTAAACATTTGTGAATACTTTTTCTTTCCTTTACATTTACATCATTTACACATTTCATTTCATAGTGTACCGTTTGTAAAATATTGTTTAAATTGTAACAGAAACGATAGTCTGATTTACAAAGCAATGTGTATGTTGACAAATGTACCGTTAGTTATATTTATTTTTATTTACTTTCG
>JAQOWM010000752.1:0-64329 GCA_029041755.1 Resseliella maxima | reverse complement strand
GTGAGTGTGAGTGTGAGTGTGAGTGTGTATGCAAACTGATTAATTTGAAATAATATTTATTGGAAAATAAAAATCTGAATTCAAATCAAAAGTCCAATTTCGCATAATTTATAATGCGAGTTTATTAAGCGAACTTTATAGATATTATGTAATGCGTAGCTGACATTTGCACCATGGTATTAATGCAACGATGCATGCTGTTATTGATGTGTTCATAATTCAGGAACATTTGAACAATACATACATGCATACATTCATTGTATACACAACGTTAAAATTACAAAACCATTTTAAATAGGAAGTTTGCAATGCCATAATTTTCGTATTGGCATTTCAAACAAATCAATTGCAATTTTACCGCCCACACACACACACACACACACACACACACACACACACACACACACACACACCCAAATCACTGTATACTCATCAAATTATGATGATTTCATAGTATTTCGTAAAACGTACCAAATCATAAACCACATTCACTACAAATCGTTGACGATCCATCCAAATTATATTTAATTACAAACGTCAAACAATCAAATAAACGATATACATAACTGTTTAGTGTACATGTTTTGAATACGATTTCGATTCCCGATTTATCGGACAAATTTTATATTAAATTTTTATTTCGTCCTCCCTCCCCCTCTCCCCTCCCCTCACACACACAACAATTTTTTTTTTTTTAATTCTAAACTAAAAATGCAGTGATTTGTGAAAAAGCACGAAATCCAATGAAATATATTGGCGACTAATACGGTTTTAAATCTGTAGCATCATTCTACTAGCATGATAATCGCAAACGTATTTGATTTGCGGTTGTTTTTTCCTCGAACTATTCCGAATTGGATCGTTATAAATGCAAATCATTTACAACATTCAATGAGCATGCCAAACGAGATGCATAATGCTGAATTTAATTATTTAGTTTAAAAAACTGACCTTAGGCAAATCACATCGATATAGTTGTATTTTGTACAGAAAATCATGTGAAACTGATTGTGAAATGAAAGCATTCAAAAAATGATGGAAAATTGATTGAAGATGAATCGTACAGAGATGATTCATGCAGAAAATCATCGTCAAGCAGAGAAAAGCAAAACCAGAAATCGAGCGTGTCACACATTGTATAATTGACATAAACTGACTATACGTAATGCCATCTACCGTGAAAGGATGAACTATAATGGAAAACAATATAACTGGAAAGATCAAGAAAAAAAGGAGAAGAAATGTTTGATATTCATCTTCACTATAGTTTGTGTAAAGGTGATAGATGGTGTTTTAAGTATTATGTTGAAATTGTGCTTCTCCTTTTCCAAAAATGAACCATCCCATGGGCCATGCAAAGGAAATCGAGCGACTAAATTAAGCAAATGTGCCATTAATGAGATCTACATAGTTTGCATAGGAAATTAATCGCTTCTGGCTCATATAAATGTAAATGTTGTTGTATGTTTTGGCGAAAAGTTTGTTCAACTGGCAGTGAACCGTTGACCATCTAATCTTGCCTATGATACACGCACATATATATACACAATAGAATACGATACGATACGTTGTGTTTTGGTTGCAAAACGATTTAAAATGAAATTTATCCATAAAATGGAATTGATACACATAAAGTCGTTGTATAAAGTTTGAATGCTTTGAGGCAGAACAACATACAATAAATGATTACAAAGACAAGGACAACGACAATGGGCAAACGCAAACTATAAAGTCGTTTGTCTATGTATGTGTGTGTGTGTGTGTGTGTGTGTGTGTGTGTGTGTGTGTGTGTGTGTGTGTGTGTGTGTGTGTGTGTTCTGTGATAGGCTAGAAAAAAAGGGCCAGCAGCGGCAAAACCTTTACAATTTTGTTTGATAAACGTATTGCCTACGTGCACACTATTCAAAACTCTAACCATGAGTTAACCATTTTGCAATGTATGCGTTCATTTTATAAAATGAGAAAAGAAAATCCACTTCATTTCAATTCGTTTTCATTTCTATATAGAAAATTTCAATCGAATTTCCGCAAAAATGTTCTCATTTATGTAGCTACTGGCAAATTTGTCATTTTGATAAATCTACACAAACAAAAACTGCCTCATTTATAATGACTCTTTGGACTGACTTTAAGATGGCCAGCCCATTTTAAATAGATGAATTGTTTGCATACAGGCAATCGACCTAGCAACAGAATTTTATCATTCAAATGTACCTTGACCTATCAATGCATGCAAATAACTGGTTTATCGAAACATTTCAATAATGAATGAAACAATAAACATTTCGATTCATTCTCATTTTCTAGTTTCAATCACAAATAAAATCGATCGTTGGAAAGTACATAGAAATTCATTCATTGAAATCAATTTGTCATAAATATTTCGATATAACTAATCCTGAACGATGAAACCATGTGGAAAATAATTTGGAAAATGATCAACATGTTTATCAAAACAAAAACCTGCAGATTCTCGATGGAGAAATATGCAAACATGGTCTAATCACATTTGTCGAAACACAAGAATTTTACACTTGATTTCATCTATTAGCAGAATTCATCTTAAAATATCATTATAAGATTTTCTCATTTAATTTATTGGAATTTATAAATTTGTGCTTATGACAATGAAATCACATTGATATTATCCATATGCTTACCACTATAGGTCAGACATTGAATTAGTTTTGATTATGTAGCGTACATGGCTATGAAAATTGTTTGCCAAAATCTAAAATCTTTTTTGATGACCCAATTTTCCAAGATTATTGTTTATATTGTAACATTCGAAGAAACACAAAATGTTAAACGATTCATATAATTCATAATCTCCTTTTTTCAGGTGTTGAAAAGAATACAAAATATACCGATCTTTGAATCTATCACGTAACAAAATCTAATCTCTTTCCCATTTCGTATTAAAGTTTGCGTTTCGTGAGATTACAAAAGCTCCGATCAAATTCGTTAATCCTTTTTAGTATTTTCGTTTCATTTCCTTAATTTGCTATAATTTAGGTTGCACGCACATATTCCTTCATTAATGAGGTAAAACGTGCCAAAACAAAACATGCTTCGGTTCACATATTTTGTCTAGTTTTGGAAAAAAGGGAAAAAAAACAAAAGTGAAAAGTATGAAAAAATTGCGAAGCGAACAGGTTATAAATATGTAATAAAGACATGATATTACTGTATTGTATTACTTTTAACAATGTCTGACTGTGATACTGCAATAAGCATACTGAGATAGGATCATTTGACCAAGTTCTTGAGTGTTTCTCAGTGTCGATTGTTACAACATAACCGCCGCATCGGAGCACTTGGAGTAAATCGTAAAAATGTCACCTCACATTGTGAATGTCGACTAAATGCGAAAAAGAACACATTCAACACACCACACATCACACAATACATATATATATATATTATTAGAAAACTTTGCTTTCGTGACAAGCGTAGGATATTTTTTGTACATGTATTTATTTTCTTCTCTCTCTCTCTCTCTCTCTCTCTCTCTCTCTCTCTCTCTCTCTCTCTCTCTCTCTCTCTCTCTCTCTCTCTCTCTCTCTCTCTCTCTCTCTCTCTAACTCTCTCTCTAACTCTCTCTCTAACTCACTCTATCTCACTCTAACTTTCTCTAGCTCTCTCTAACTCTCTCTAATTTTCTCGTTCTTTTGCCCTCTCATGTGTATGTACGATGAGTGAGTACCACTGATTTTTGGTTGTTATTGTTGTTGTTGCTTCATTAGTTGAAAACGTGACATGGTTTAAACGAATTTCATGACTATCGTTCAATTTATTTGTAATTTATCCAGCTCACTACTCATGCCGATTCAATTTTGTTTTTTTAAAAATAAGAGTTGATTCGAAAACATTGATGACCAAAAACTGTCTCCAGAGTAAGATGAAAACTATCGAATAATAGATGGTGTTGTAATTTAGTTTAGCATTGACATGTAGATTTAATTTAGCATTAACTTTGAACGGGTGCTCATTATTTTCTTTCATTAAAACTAATGTGAATCTAGGAGCATTATATGTGAATAAGACAAAATGAAATTTCCACAACTTTTATCTGAAAAATGTGAAGAAAATATTGTAAACTTAGTTAAAGTTCTTTTTCAAGATTCTTTCGTATAAAATTACAAAAGATTGATAAACGAATTGATGAAACAGTTTTCCCGAGAATGAAAAACTAGATCTTTCACAAAGATATATGATAAAACTGGTGAAAAAGACAATAAAAAGATATAAAAAAAAACAATGGTTGCATGCGGTTTTAAATACACTTGTGTGAGCAAAAAGTCAATCCAATCTTTAGCTTTTACTCCATGTTTTGAATAAATATTTTCTAAGAAACAAAAATACTATAGAGAATATAATCATACAGCTTATACAGCTCTGTATTGTTGAAAAAGAATTTTGATTTCATCACAAAGTTTATCCATCATCATCATCATCATTATAACATATCATTTGAACATCATAAAAATAAAAGCAATTGTTCATTGCGCTTGTTGGGAATTTTAGAAAATTTTAATATCCACAAATACAGAGAGAGAGAGATAGAGTGAGAGAGAGAGAGAGGGAGGGAGAGAGAGAGTGAGAGAGAGAGGGGGAGGAAACACAAACTCACGCATGTACACAGACAAAGACTTTGTATATTTCATTGCATTGGAATGCAAAATGTTGCTTCGAGAAGAAGAAGAAGAAGTTTGCTGCAGAAAACTTACGCATCCATAGTAATGATTCAACTTCTTTCGCCGATTTAAACGCAAGAATGAGTTTTCGTGGAAAAGTTGCTCTAAAGAAACAAGCAAAACTTGTTCACAATATTTATTTTCCCCTGTGTGCTACTAAAAAATGATTGCAATTGATCTCAAAGCATCGCGCGGTTGTTTGTTTTTACTTGTTTCTTTTCCTTTTGTTTGGTTGAAATAAAACTCGCGAATTTTAATTGCTCCACAGATCATCAATTACATAATTTATGTATTCATTGGAAATTTTTATGTTGATGAAAAGCACGAAGCTATTGAAATTCCCAATGTGAATCACGTTTAGTATGAAACATAAAACATATGCGATTTATTGCGCTTCTGCACAAATCTATTTAACAAAAAAAAAAAAAAAAAAAAAAAGAACTTTGGCTAATGTATTGCAAGTGCATCCGTTTTTATTGTGAGCAGGAGAAAGAGAGAGAGAGAGAGAGAGAGAGAGAGAGAGAGAAAGAGAAAGAGATAGAGAAAGAGAGAGATAAAGAGATAGAATAAAGAGAAAGAGAAACAAATCTTTTGACGATGCTTCTTTCGGGTAAACCGCATAAAGGTTAAACCATGCATAAAACACGAGAAATGGAATGTTGATCAAACGATAAAAGTTTTTAATTTGTTTTTAAAAATTTGGTTATTAAAGTTTTCCGTAAAATGCTTTTTATACTTTCTCTCTTCCTCTTTATCTTCCCTGCTCCCTCACTCTCTCTCTCTGCATTTCTGTCTCCCTATGTCTCCATCTCTCTCTCTCCCTCTCTCTCTCACTCTCCCTCTCACTTTTCCTCTCACTCTCCCTCTCCCTCTCACTCTCCCTCTCACTCTCCCTCTCACTCTCCCTCTCACTCTCCCTCTCACTCTCCCTCTCACTCTCCCTCTCACTCTCCCTCTCACTCTCCTCTCTCTTTCTCACTTTTACTTTTCATTCTCTCTTTCGTCCCTCACTCATCCGGTTTAAAGAACGGTATTTTATCAGTTTAATCTATTTAGTTTGTGTCAATAATAGAACCGATTCTGTGTTTACTTCGATAAATAGCCCAGTGTGTTTTTTACTTTGAATTTAATTTGATGGAATTTTTTGAAATTTTTAAATTTTTTTTTTTTTTTTTTTGCAATTCTCTTGAATTCAACGCAATGTCAGATTTTTAATTCGAACAGGGATTTGCCATTATATTGATAAAAAATCATTTTCAAGATGAAATCAACGACAGTGTGCCATGTCATTATATTATTCATAATATCTCGAAACATTCAAAACATTTCACAAATCAAAAATATTCGATCTTTGAATCGAATATAATATTCCATTGGGTTTATTTTGCGAAAAGATAATCGGCTCGAAATTCTAATAAATTCTGTGTATCGTAAGAATTCGTAACATTTTTTCCCATTCGACGACATTTTATTGATTTCGTTTGCTATTTGGTTTTATAATAAAAAAAAAAAATAAAGGAAGGGATGCGCTTGAATGGCGGATGTAATAAAATAATAAAATAAAGTACGACCTGATTGTAATAATAACAATCTTTCAAAGGAACTGATGCGCACTCACAAAGAAAAGCATAAAGAAGAAGAAGCAGAAGCAGAAATAAAACAGAACGATGAACGTCAAGGGAAAGAAGAGGTGACAAATTCAATTATATTTGTGTTGAAAACGACTGGTACCATCATCAGCATCGTTAAGGATTGCATAACAGAGAGTGAGAAAAAAAAAGTTACATTCATAAATAAATTAGATTGAATCATAATTCGCAATCAATTTGAATGTTCAAATTTGAACTAGCTGTGGGTTTGTACAAATGTATAAAAAGCAAATGGTTGCAAAACTTTCACGCATCTTTTTTTTTTTTCTCCATCCATTCAATGATTGTTGTTTGATTTGAATCGTCACCGAGAGACGCACACATAAATTCAAGATCGAATCGAATTTGAAATGAAGCACATTGAGCTTTCAAAATGGGATTGGTGGAATTCAATCGACAAAAAACGGAAAAAAAGCATATAATAAATGACACGTTTCGGTGCGGTGAATGTTGTCAAATAGCTTCATCTATGATTCTATTGCATTTGTTTGAAATGGCTTCACCATTCATTTGAATCTGTTTTACTTTACCTGTTTCATTTGCAGTTTATGTTTCGACAAAAATACCCACAAAATTTGGCAAAAGCATTTTTGTGATCGTTTGAACATTAGCCACGCAAAATAAAAATCATACGAATTGCTTGATGGTTATATGAAATGGGTTTTACTATGATACATCCTCCGTTATTTTTTATTGTTGTTGTTGTTGTTGTTATGGTGGTGGTAGTGGTGGCTGAAAAAGCTTTCATGATGACTAAGATGTATGTGCATTGAATAAGAATTGTTGTGTGTGTTTATGTGTTCGGTGTGTGCGATGAATTGGTTTTCCTCGTGAAACAAAAACTTTCATTTTTATCCATTGCCAACAATAAATTCGCATAGTTTGCAATCGATATGCCGTATGCATTCGTCTATTCGACCATATCGTAACACTTATTGTTTCGAAGCTTGAAATTTTGTTTTAGCTCTAAACCGAGCTCAAATCCAAATACCGCTTTCTATTCGGTGCGATTTGGTATTGTCATTCGGTTTTGTTGGTTTTGCCATCGATTTTAAATAATAATAAAATAAACAACTCAATTTTCTTTCATCCGTTTCGATTTATTGCATTCGTGACATTGTTTTTTGCTTATTTTGCTGATTTCGTAAGACGAAAGGTCTTCATCGCATCGCTTACTTATCTGGTTGTATAGGTAAGTTTTTCTTCTTTTCACTTGATACCGAACAACCGAAACCATTTTGGGATATTTTTTTCTTTTGTTCTCTTCTTTCGGTTGTTGTTTTCGAAATGAATGCGATTTATTTCATTTTGTCATGTATCTAACCGCACTAGGGTGAATCAATGTGGGCACACATAATTTTGTGCTTAGAAATACAACAATAGTAAATTCGTAAACGTAAACGAATTTCTCGAGAAATAACACACCTACTTAAAAAACCAAACAAACAGACACAGTTATTTTGCAAACGGAAAAAAAAAGCGGAAAAGACCGAAATGTGGAATATTTTATACCCACGGAATATTCACCCACGAAAGGAGCTTGATCAAAAACGAAAAAAAAAAAAAATCATCAAGCCGAATGAAGCCGAAAGGACAGATTATGGTTAAACTCAATAAAAGAATAACTTAATATAGAAATTAGAAAGTATGTCACATTTGAGTTAAACAATCTTATAAAATTTGAAAATGTTTGATACAATAATTGTATTTCGACACAAAATTCATTGAAAATATTTCTATATAGGTGAAAAAGGCGATGAAAATTTTTCATCGTGAACTAATTTTTTCATTGTGGAAGTTGTTTATAAAAAAAATTTCCATTCAAATGATAAACAACATTAATGGTCGATTTGTCTATTTTCTGTAAGCGTGAATTGGGCTTCCGGACAAATAAAAACTCATGAAAATCAACGGAATTAACTCAAAAGTGTCGAATTCAAGACAATTTGAATGAAATAAGAACTCAATGACAAATTAATCATTAAAAGTATTTCAGTTGTCTTCTCTATGCCGCACGATGACAACAAAAATAAGAATGCGGATGTGAACGGTTCGTTAAC
The DNA here is from genome assembly GCA_029041755.1 of Resseliella maxima. Lineage (NCBI taxonomy): Eukaryota > Metazoa > Arthropoda > Insecta > Diptera > Cecidomyiidae > Resseliella > Resseliella maxima. The sequence goes on along the minus strand of JAQOWM010000752.1, from coordinate 55,923 downwards.
ACCTTTTATTCCAATCACAGTAAATTTGAAATTACGCTATGTACGATTTCACTTGAAGGAAAGCAATGAAATGGAATCGCGAACGCAAGACACAATTTACTGTAACCGCAACACACAATCAAATGGACAATAAACAGACTGAATAGAAATACAGATTGCAGCCATAGCAAACAACATCCAACGATTTATCCAACATTGTCGAACGAGACGATAAAAATTACGACAAATGTTCGACAATCTATCGTTGACTATCACTTGTTTATTCTTGTAGATTTCGATGCCGTTTTAGCCTTTGAACAGTTTGGATTATTCTGTATATTGGTTTTTCTCTCGCATTCGCCATCTCTCTCTCTCTCTCTCTCTCTCTCTCTCTCTCTATCTCTATCTCTATCTCTATCTCTATCTCTATCTCTCTCTCTCTCTCTCTCTCTCTCTCTCTCTCTCTCTCTCTCTCTCTCTCTCTCTCTCTCTCTGGCTATTTCTTCACTCCCACTCTCTGTCGCGGTTGCGTTCTCTTGCTCTATTTCTCTCTATCACTCTCAAAGCTCACTCTCTCAGTCTGTATGTATATAATTTCAAATCACAGAATTTAATTGAATTTTCTGAAAGCCACAAATCTTTTGAATGCAATACCTAATTATTTTCTCCTGCGGTTGAGTCATTAATCATTTTGGTTTTAATTTATTGCGCTGCTATCGAATTTTTTTCCGTCTCTCTCCCTCCCTCTTACTCTCTTTGTCGTTATTTTGCATTCTCGTTCTCTTTCTTTCTCTCTTACACTCTCCCTGCTTCTCTTTGCCCTGTTTTTACTTTCATTCACTGTTTCCAGTGGCCGTATCGTATAAAAGCTCTCACGGCATTTTCGTTCGCTCCATTATTATCGACAATTCTCACAAATACACTTTCATTGTTAAGTCGATGTTCGGGAATCATGTGTATTTTCGGTGTGGATCTTGTGCGATATTTATTGGCTATTGGGTTCATTTTCATTGCTTTCAATACAATATAATGCTGTGTGAGCTGTGTGTTGATAGCACCATGAACTTTTGTTCTATAATGTATTCTCTGTTACTCTTTGTAACAATATAACATGAGCGGTTCGAATGATTTTCTTCTTCTGCTTGACACACGTGCATGCTATACACTATCACAATTCACCATTGCACATATATTGAATTGGAAAGCCTTAATGTACTTATATTTCATTCTTTCAATTCAGCTTGTAATTCAATCGAATTACAACAAAACAGTGAATAGTGCGCTCTTATGCATTGAAAAGTAGATACTTACGATGAGCATATCGTTTCTTCCGACAGACGATTTCACTTCAATTTAGTCTCTATTTATCAATTCTAGCATTAATACGATACAACAAGTTGATGGACAGTTTATTGAATGAAATTATGTTGATTTCAATTCAATACACTAAATCTCAGTCATTAACATTTTGCATTTAACATTCACTAAAACAGATATACATTAATTTCAATTGTTTCGATTTTAGTTAAAAAAATTGTTTATCGAAAATTAGTCATTCGAATTGAATACCCGAAATATTATTTATTGAAAAAATTTTCATTAAAAGCTCAATTTGTACTGTCAATTAATAAAACGAGAGATATTTCATTTAAAGGCTAATTTTTCGATCTCTAAAGTCATATTTCATGTATTTTCAACATAAAATCAGTTTTGCATTGACCTTTTCCACAATTTGTTAAGTGTGATCATTTGAGAATGGGTAAACAAACAACCTAGGGGGAAATAATCACTACAAATCACATTAAAATTTGGATGATTTTCGCACAAACACAATCTTTTCAAAGAATGCACTATGATTTGTGTGATTTGATCTAGGATTTGTTGTGATTTCATCGGATTTGACAGATTTAAAGAAAAGCCATTTCACCAAAACAACGCAAACATATTCAAATCTATTAAAAAATTGAGATTTGTAGTTTTTTGCAATGATTTGTTGATTTCTGTCAATTTATTTGAATTTCAAAAAACTAGTTGAGATTTGAATGAAATTTTTTTGGTTATTTCCCCCTAGTAAACAACTTCAAACAAAATTAAAGCAGAAAAAAACACATTTTTAAACGTAATTCAAAAGAAATAGAAAATATGATTTTCCACTGAATTGGATTGTTGAATCTTCCGTGTAATATTGTTATAGTTTTTAAAGCAAATGTGATTTGATTTATTCGATCACAATTCGACCTTGTTTGAATATTTGCCCGTTTTTCAAATTCAAATATTTCAATCATTTAATTGATTTCATCCAAAGCTATTAGGTTAACAAATTATTTACATTTATTTTCAAGTTGCGAAATGAAACGGTGTTGAAATGACAATTGTTGAAAATATTATTAAAACATCAACACCACTCAGTTTCTAATTAAAGTTTAATGTATTATCCATAATATAGTTGATTTGAATTATATTAGTTGATTTTTCTCAGCATGTTCACTTCATGTTTGGTAAAACTTAACATTTAACATAATCCAAAATTGAAATAAATAAATCATCAAATATTGTAAAACCAAATTACCGAACATTGTTTTTTATTCAGTTTTTTTTTTTGTTTTTTCATTCAACAAAATAGTTGACATGCATTGGTCAATGTTGAACGAAATAGTTTTCAACAATTTTCACAAATCGTAATCAGGCACACGTGTATCAATCAACGTAAAATTTTCATTTGTATGTGGTGTTTAGTCTTTGAGCGTCAAACATTTTGTCATACATATTTGTATAGTAAATGCCATGGTTAATGGCTTTAGTTGGTCAAAAATGTGTAAATTTTCACAAGTAATTGCCTTCATCGTTCACATTGGTTTTAACGATAAATATAATAAATTATTCTCAATATTTAGTTTAGTTTTAACATTTATTCGATATTTATTTGAAATGTCAAACATTTGAATATGTAACCGCCTTCACCCATTTACATCCCCCAGAAAATTCATAGAATCAAACCGCATGTGCGTTGAGTGTGTGTGTGTGTGTGTGTGTGTGTGTGTGTGTGTGCGGTGGGTATGTGTGTTCGTGTGTGTGGATGCCTTTTTCATCGATATACAAAATGCATTCAAAAATCGTTATGCTTTCTGCACAATGAATGCAATTAGCATTTTGAACTATAGCATGGACATTACAACAATTTTCACTAATTGCATTTTACTTGGGTTTTTGCGTGTAGAATGTTTAAAACATTTTGTATTCGGCGATTGGTTCATGCATTTTTCAATTGGGTGCGGTGTGCCCGCTACACTTCTAACAATTTGGTGAACACATTTTTTTTCCCTCGCCATTTGTTCATGGGTTTTGTGCATTACAAACTCTCCTTCATTTGATTACAGTGTTTGAATAATGGAATAATTCTTTTTGTTGTTTTTTTTTTTTTTGTAATTCAGTCAAATCACATAGTCCCGATTTGATCACTTGCAACATAATCCTGAGGGATAAACGATGGCATTTTGAACACGATTTCATGTACTTAGTTTGCTATCGGGGATTATCGTTCAATGTTTTAAATGAATATTGACGGTACCATAGGTGAATAGATATTGAGTGCTTCGATTCGTACGACATTTGGATTACGCGCTACAGAAAATGCAGTAATCCAAATGCAGACAGAAAACGAGAAGGAGCAAAAAAAAAAAAAAAAAAAAAAACAAACACAAAAGCAAAAACTCGTCATGAAATTGAAATTTCATATTCACACGTGAGTTTCACATGACGAAGAGGCTAAAAGAGTCGAAATAAAAACACATGATGTGAACTATAAAACGCCAAATTAAATTCGAATGTACAAAGTTTGCCATTTTATTTTTCACCGAATTTAGAAGCTCTTTTTTTCAGCAGCGACAAATTTTTTATGGATTTTGCACTAAAATTCTCACACACACACACGATTTCAACAACAGCAAAGTGGCAGCGGAAAAAAGAATTACATTTGTATCTATTGAAACAATGAAGAAAAAAAAAAACTCAAACAATTGCCATGTTGCACATTTATTTGAACTATGAAATTGAATTTAGATTATTGTTGAAATGAGCACCAGTTTTATAGTCAAAGTGCGATTGTATTGTGTTTAAAAACATATGAAAACTGATCTTTCCAACAGCACAGTGAAGAAAAAAACAAAAAACAAAAACTTTTCAAATGATTTTCAATTTCTCAATAAATCGTTTAAAGTTTAGAAACAACAGTAAAACCGCAGCAAATAATCATCAGAATTGAAATTCCAGTATATCGTAATTGGACTAAAATTGTTTTGGAACCATTCACATATATACAGACATATACAGTTTGACACTTGAATTTTCACAAAATTATTTATATCCGATTGGTAAGCGCATCGAACCGAACCGTAAACAAAATCTATTCCACTCAAGTATTGACTAGAGAGAAAGGAAAAACGTGAAGATAATTGTTTTGGAAATGATATCCACCACAAATGCAGTATCGATCCAAAATTTCAATTAAACTTTTCACTGAATTTGCGATCTTTTCTGCTTGATGTTTTTCCAATGGGTTTTCTTTTTGCATGTATGTGTGTTCGGCGCACAAGGAAAAAAGAGTAATCGTCTGTCAGATTTGAAAAATTTATTAGCGATACGATAAGAATGCGAAAGCACAGTCATTGACAATACCATCGAAGCATAAAAAGAAATTCGAACAGAATGAATAAGAGATAGGGGAAAAAGACACATTAGGGAAACACTATTGAGCGGCGGTTGTCTTTTCAACGGGATGATCGAAACGTGCAAGCACAAGATGAAAAAGACATTGACAACTCTCTGGCAAAAACATACAAGTATGAGAGTTCAAAAAAAAAAAAAAAAAAAAAAAAAAGAACACACACACACCGAGCACATCAAACTTTTTCTCGTCTAATCTAATGATTTTCGCATTGAAATCTCGGTGTCTCGAATGAAGGGAGACAGCACAAAGAATGCGGTTAATTCAATGTATGTGAATAGATCTACTAAATGATTTTCTGTTCTTTTTCCAACAACCAAATGGTTACGATTTTACACTTTAAGCAGAAAGAAAAACGATAGACGGATAGCACGATAGCTGTCATTCGTTTTACAGAAAACTTCCACTTCAACTAAAACCGTAAATTTCAACGATGAATTTATTTGATAGAAGAAAGAGCTGAAAATAATTACAATGCTGTTGCAAAATGGCAAATAAAATCCATGGGATAGATGATTTAGACAATGAATTGTGGGCTCAATATTGTTACCAGCTAAGGAAATCGTTTCGATTTAGATTTGACTGATATGTTTAAGCATAAGTTCAATTTGTGTGTGCTTCACAACGCATACTTATCTCCAAAAACAAAATTCGAAAAGATGAAACATTTTTTCCTTTGAAATTGTGATAATTTTTCATCCTCAAGTCATGATGCGATATCCATTAGTAATAATTGGAAGATAATAATTCTTGTCCCTAAGAATTGGGAAATTAATATTTCATCATTTTTTCACATTTATTTGACAAAGTAGTTTTTTTTATTTATTTTTTTTTTTTTTTTTTTTCTCAATCATTAATCTTGCTTCATTATAAATATCGTAAACATTTCATCATTGAATGAAAATTATAACAATAATCCATTGAATAAATGTAATGTTTACATGAAATCATATGACTTCAAAGCAATCTGTAATTTTAACATTTTTGCATTACTATTTACTGTTGTAATATAAATAATTGAATACCCAATGGAATGGGAAGCGAAGGTTTTTATTATATTTGATCCCCAAGGTAGCAAAATATTTACACTTTTTTTGTTCATTAATTTAAAATTGAAAAAAAAAAATTGTAACCGGATCAGATATTTGGTTGAAAATTTCAGGTTGATTTGATTCGAATTATGGAATGTATAATTTTTGTAAAATTTTCTTTGCAAATTAATGTTTATGTTAATGGAATGTAATTCAACAAATGGAATTCAAATTACAACGTGTCATTCCATAAAATTGAATTGTTATGAGTGAAAAAAAATATGTATATTCGAACATTTATTGATAATAACAAAAAAAAAAAAAAAATACTTTAAAAAAACACAATAAATGTTGCATTTGTTGACTTCCTTTGTCCCGACAGATTTGCAACAATCATATTGTGAATGCAATTAAAGGATTGATATGAAAATTAAAAACAATATAATAAATGCATTGAATTCAAATAAACATTTTATCATCCAAATATCGTGAAATATGAGATCAGAGAGAAAAAAAAAAATACATTTTTACATAATGAAATTGATTGATGTGGAAAAACCATTGTGCCATACGAATGTCTGATTATTCATTTCGTGATTATTAATAATTTTACAAATTAAGAGAATAAGCGTTGTTGGATATTTTAATTGATAAATATTGTACATTTTGTATAGGAAACATCAATTTTTATGGCATGTAACATATGCACACTCTCTTTTTTTTCTTTCTCTCTTCTCTCTCTCTCTCTCTCTCTCTCTCTCTCTCTCTCTCTCTCTCTCTCTCTCTCTCTCTCTCTCTCTCTCTCTCTCTCTCTCTCTCTCTCTCTCTCTCTCTCTCTCTCTCTCTCTCTCTCTCTCTCTCTCTCTCTCTCTCACTCTCTCTTTCTCTTCTCTCTCTTCTCTCTCTCTCTCTCTCTCTCTCTCTCTCTCTCTCTCTCTCTCTCTCTCTCTCTCTCTCTCTTCTCTCTCTCTCTTTATCTCTTTCTTTCTCTTTCACTTTCTCTTTCTCTTTGTATCTCTGTGTGTGAGCTTTTTTCTTCATTAATTGAGATAATTTTTCATTGAATTTTCATCATATGAGAAAACAATTCTTAATGCAATGAAGTGAATAAATGCCATTGGCAAAATGCGGAACTCGAACAACCGAAGAGCAACCAATTCGTTCAAATGTGGAAATATTTCGCCCACAAGCAACCTATTTCTAACCATTGTAACACGTGGTAATATCATTCATGGAATTCTTTGAAAATTACAACATTTAAATAGATTTTATCATATTCACATACACGTTGAATACATACAGTGTTTTTTTTCCTCACGAATTCATTCACTTAATCAACCTAGATTTTTACATATTTTTCTACCGCCCGTAGTATAGATCAAATTGGTTTCCAAGTAAAACAGTTTAATTTCCAAGAAAAGTCGCTGTTTTGGTACCTAAATGTATCCGAAAATGTAAAATGTTCGGTTGTCAAGACGATGACATTTTCGAGCAATTATATTACAACTTAATGAGAAATTACGTTCACTACGTTACGGGAATTAAGTATTAATACGGTTGATTATGCATTTCGAACAAAATAAAGCAGATTATAAAGAAAAAGTTTGATAAATCATATTATTTATAGTTAAAATCAATGTAATACTTCGAAATTCAAACTATAAATTATTTTGATGATAGAAAACAGTCGACAAATATCTGAGTTCAAATCTCTGGGACTATTTTTGAGTTCACATCACGAAATGTTATTGCAATGGTAAATAAAAATCACTTGATCCATCCAGCATCGAAAAATATAGTGCAATTTGTGCAGATATTAAATAAATGAAAATTGACTTTTTTTTTTTCATAAACATCTGCATTTTTCGCGTCAGGTTTATTCAAAATATCGATTTGAATTTAATACAAGAAAGCTTTGATAAAAAAAAAAAAAAACATTTTAAATTGTTCATATTGTCTCTCTGTCTCTATTGTCTAGGTTTTTTACTTGGAAATTCATGTAATAAAAGCTTTGCATCGAGCCCACAACTATGACAAAATCCTTTAACGTTCATTGATCCCTCATCTGTACATACTTGTTGTTAAATTTAACATTTAAGCATATGTGACACAGACAATGAATGGCATTTAGTAAACGGTTTTAGGTGTCTTGCAATCGAAATATTATCCAAATAAATTCCTTTTAAAAGTGTGATTTTTAAAGAGGAAAAAAAGGGTATTTGTTTTGTTACCTTTTCTGTTGAATGTATATTTTTAGTTAAAAGTCTTCTTCACATTTCTCTTATATTCTTAAACCTACGCACATTCACCAAATATTACCAATTTACATATGAAAAAAAATAGCAAATGTCTGTGCATGTCTATGGTGTGTTGAAAATTCTCTTTGCTTGTTACCTTTCTATATCAGAACTGAAAAAAAAAATATTTGTTCAAGTATAATACAGGTTTTGTTTGTATCATCATGTTTGATAATAATCATTCGATATCTAAAAAAGACGCAAATCGATTTTACTGTCTATAAAATGACATAGTCTCAGTAGTATTTGATTATTCAAGCTTAGTTTACAGCTATAAATAAAGTAAGCAGTCATACATAATTTCAAAAAGTTAAAATCATACATATAATTATAGGTTACTTTGAAAAATAATTATTCTGTTATTCCATGTCCCAAATTAGGACTCGTAATAACAAATTTTTTCTTATTTATAACCCTATTACATCACTACTAATTCCCTTTGTACTTTAACATGTACAATTTTTCAGTTTTATTTAAAATAGTAGAAAAGAGTTTTGCATTTAAATAAACGAAACAGTTGTTGTAATGAAAAGCGCTTTCTTTTAAATTGAATGCGTAGTAAAATCATAAATAGAAATAACATGAAATGCTTGAAATGAAGTGATTTCCATAAATTGTACAAAATATAAAACACGTTCTTTGACATGCAGTAGTTCTTTCGTTGTGTGCAAAAAAGGAAAAGAAAAAAAAAAAAAAAAATAATTTTTTTTCAATTGAAATCAAAGTGTGTTTGAATTTAAATTGTTCACCTTCATGGTACTTCCGTTTTTCTTTCATCATTGAAAATCGATTGAGTGTAAATTCCAATGAAAAACGAAATTACATTTGCACAAACATCAAATAGATGTACTTCATTGACACATTGCTTTTTGAACACCTGCAGTGAATGATGAGAAAATAAAATAAATCATTCTCTGTCTTTCTGAATCGATTCATTTTGAATTGCCTTTTATTCAATCAAGCGATACGCGTTCCTACAAACGACATTTTGCTACAAATGAAATTTTCCAATGAATGTAATGTTTTGCATTTCATAGAAAACATATTCAGGAATATGCATAAGATCTTGGATAGCATAAAATCGACAATATGCATTCATATCGAAAAATGATATTTATTGCATTCTTTTTCATTTAGTTTTGAACGGGAAATTGAAAAACATAATCAATTACATAAAATTGAAATGAAAACTGGGAGTGTTTTTTTTTTTTTTTTTTTGTGATTGAAATTGATATAGTAAATATCAAACTAAATGAGAGGAAATTCTATTCAAATGAATAGACAATTTGAAAAAATTTCTATTTCTCATCATGAATATTTCAATATTGCAGCAGTGAATGCAGTGAATTTAACAGATATATCTTTATCTGAATATATTCAGAATATCAGATTTTCATTCATGTCAATACTCCATAATTAATGAACAAAAATGAGAATGCGTTGGAAAAACATGTTGCACATTCAATAAATTCGCTTTTATTTGTTACAATGACTGCATTTCCCAATTACTGCTCAAAATTGTTGTTCTTTTTTCTGCCGAAAACCGCATTTTTTTTATGTATAATAGTTTTACACCTAAAATTCAAATAAAAAATCTTTTTGAAAATAGAGAAAAGCTGAAATTGAAAAAAAAGCAATCATCATTTGCACATGATATTTTTCTATTTTTATCTCGTACGCGAGAGAGAAAGAGAGAGAGAGAAAGAGAAAGAGAGAGAGAGAGAAAGAGAGAGAGAAAGAGAGATAGAGAGAGAGAGAGAGTGCACATATGATACTACTACTCCAAGTATACTTGAAAAACCGACAAAAAAAAAAAAAAAATTAATGTAAAATATTTCATGCACTCTTAAGCACCTTTCCAAATGTAAAATATTTTCTTTTTTCATATCCGCTCCGTTGAATTACATACAAAAAGAGTGGGAATGCCAAAAATGCCAAAAGAAAAATGAGCAAAACAAGGAAAATTCGAGCATCATACAAGGGGAAAAAAAGATAGAAATAGAATAGCAAAACCAAATATGAAGTAACAAAAACCACGTGCACTTAGACATTTTCAATGGTGGCTCCTCATATATTTTGGCGGAAAATCAGTAGCAACGTTTCCTTTCATGTTATATCTCCTTCGTTTTGCTTGACGATTCAATGAAATAAGAAAGATGAAAGAATCGTTATCGTTCAGCTTGCATTAAGATTAATTTTAATATTTTTACCATAGCTGGTTGGGTTCGCGTGCGTGTGTGTGTGTGTGTGTGTGTGTGTTTTTTTTTCCATTTTTTTGGGCCGCAGCACAGTGTTAAATCTTGCCGCATCCATGATAACTCTTCATATTGAAGTTCGTTTCTCATCTCATCTACAAAAGATAAAAGAAGTGAACGCGGGCTAGCGAACGAGTGAGGTAATTTTGAGATTTTTCGTTTCAATCGTTTTTTTTTGCTTTTTTTTTACTTCACTCAACATCAAAGAACATTTTTCATTTATTGTCAAGTGCAAAATATAATTGGATTACGTAATTTACTGCAAACCAAGCACTTCAAACACATAGATGACGAATAATAGCAACCACGATATCAAAATATCCTCTTAATGCGTTGTATACTGATGAAAATATTGTACGCGTTCGACTCGGCTTTTATTATTCCACATGTGAATTGCTCTGTTTCGTTTTCATTTCACTGGAAATAAAAAAAAAAATGCACTTAATATCAAATCTCTGTTTAAATTAAAAACCTGTGTTTTTTTATCAGCGTTAATTTTAAGTTGTCAAGTTTTTACTCAAAAATCGGTGGTTAACAGCTCTTTCTATTTAGACAAATCGATTTAAATAACATGAAAAAGAATTGCATTCAGAATTCATAATTTTATTCAAAACATTGTTGCTGAAGAGAAAAAACTGCATAGTTTCAAGATATACCAAAAGTCCAATGGCAAAATCGCCGATTATTCAAGAGAAATGAATTTTTGTTGCGTTTGCTGAATCTGATTGGTTCGATTATGCTATAATGTGATTCACGTAAAATTCAAAATAAATTGAAATGGCTGACATTACAAATAATATTCTTTGATTTATCCGATTATTTGCTGGTTGAATCGATATAATTCATTCTTTGTGACAGAAAATAACTAGGAAAATATATTCTGAATATTGCATACTGAATGCATAGGACATATGGAAGACATTATATCATCTTTTGCATGGTTAAACATTTTTTCCATCTATTTTTCGATGTGGTACCGACAATACACCTGAACTGATTATTTTTTTTATCCACACTCATAATTTTCCGTCTTTTACAGTCTTCTAGGTGTGTGGCAAATAAATGTCTAAAAATGACAAAACCAAATCCATAATCTATATGCTTTCCGAATTTACTTTTTTTCATTTATTCTTCCTCTGTCGTTTGAGATGAAACCATGGTGTTATAAGAAACACATATATGAACTTAAATATCTAAGGCGAATCGAATATGAAATTTTTTTCCTTCCAATTTTTTTCTATTGTAAATCCATTCGAAATGAAAAAAAAACGAAACGCATGTATGCACTTAAGTCGTAAGCATTGAGAATATAACTCAATAAAAAAAAATGTACTTGCATTTTTGGCAAATGCCGTAATTTGCTGCATGCATTTCCGACTCGACCGATTTATTGTTCCTTTTGTGCGTTTTGGATGCATGTGTGAGACATACATTTTGTGTGTATGTGTATGAGTGAGTGAGTATGTTGAAAATTAAATTTATTATGAAACTATGCACAGTTTCTGTTTAAGTGCATTTCTTAACTGAGTAAAATATTAGAACATGAGCATTTTACACCGTATACACTTGCCAGATGCCATAAAATACGTTGAAATGCATGTAATCGAATGGATGAAAGAGGCGAAGGGATGGTGAGGTGGGTGGCAAAGAGGCAACCAACCGAATGGGCAGAAGAGGTATAAGAAAAAACATTCTATGAAACAAGACGAAATGTATGAATCAAGCTGAAGCTGAATTTAATGTATTTTTGTTTCAATTCAAAACTTCATAATGGTTCCTGCATTCGGTTTTTGGGTTATTTCTTTATATTTTCAACATCAACCCAGTTAAATTTTTTGCTTTTTCTTTATTTTCATTTACAAAAAAAAAATTCAACAATAACGATGAATATGTTTCACATGAACAATAGAGTTGATTTTAATGCTTTCTTCTCATGGACTTTGTCGATTTTTTTTTTATATGCGAGAATGGAAAAGAGAAAAATTAAAAATTCACAATAACAGAAAAAAAAAAATGCAACAACAAATTTCAAACAAACTCAACAATTCACTCTTTATTTTCTGGCTGTTTTCACCTTATTCATTGGCCAATATACACAACAAAACTGAAAAATGACTTCCAACCGCTACTAATAATAAGTGTTTTGAATACAAAACGCCATTATCAAAGCGACTAATGAAAACATCACCCATAAATGTAGCTGAACAATGCAAAATAAAACTCAATTCGTGAACACTATGTGATTATGTGTTCGAGTAATAAACAGCTAAGCATACATTTTAAGGCCCAAACTGCATGAAATGAGCACATAAATATTTGAACGAATAAAAAAAAACGAGAGAGAGAGAGAGCAAGAGAGTGAGAGAGAGAGAGAGAGAGAGAAAGGCGGAAAAATAGAGAGAAGGAGAGAGAGGAAGAGAGAGAGAGAGAGAGAGAGAAAGACAGAGAAAGAGAGAGGAAGAGAGAGGAGAGAGAGAGAGAGAGAGAGAGAGAGAGAGAGAAAGAGAGAAAGAAGAGAAAGAGAGAGGAAGAGAGAGGAGAGAGAGAGAGAGAGAGGAACAAAGGAAGAGAAACAAATACACAAACATGATCATGTAACATGCAGAAGCTTGCACACATTTGTAAATTTTAGAAGAATATAAGTGCGCTTGAATTGAGCAAACAAAGCACAATGAATAGAGAGAAAAAAAAGCTCACCTTCCCCCCCCCCCCCCACACACACATACACCACGAATGAAAAATGAAAAATCATCAACAAATAATATATTCACATGCATTTCCATGTCGGAAGTTAAAACATACGAGTGAAAGTAGTCGCAAACTGCATGCATACTTTGTTGGTTATTGTTTATTGACTGCAGAGGCATTAAATTTAATTGATATTCTTGTGTTATGATATTGTATAAATTTAGCTATAAAAGCCATTTAAGGTGTTTATGTTTTGTATATGTATTTACTGTTTTGTGTACGGTTATTAGGATGAATAGCTTTAACTAAGCACACTGAAACTGCACCTAAATCATCTTATTATGGGTGAAAATGAAGCAAATACATTCTATTGCTTGAAGCTCTCTCTTTCTCTTTCTTTCTCTCTCTCTCTCTCTCTCTCTCTCTCTTCTTCTCTCTCTCTCTCTCTCTCTCTCTCTCTCTCTCTCTCTCTCTCTCTCTCTCTCTCTCTCTCTCTCTCTCTCTCTCTCCGGAATAATTTCGTGAAATATTGTTATTGGCATTTCATTTTCAATAGCCATTGTTGAATGGCAATGAAACAAAGCCATTTTACTAAAATAAATATAAACCAACAAAGACTTTGATCAATACGAAAACTTAATTCGAAACCATATCCATTTTGAATGCTTAATAATTTTACTTAAGTTTCATACAATTTTACATATTTACTAAATTTTACAACAAAAATATCATAGATGCAAAATACATGTGCTATTATTATCAAAAATGATTTTATATCCGGTAATAATCGTTACTTAAAATATATACAAAACAACAAAAATCAAATAATTCTTCTTAGAATTTACCATGTAAAATTTATATTGAATTTGGTACATTTTAAGCGTAAAACAAATTACTTTAAGTCATGCAGACACCAAAGCTTTGATATTCTTGCAAAAGATGCTTTCGAACCAATGAACAGCTTTTATTTAAACAATAAACATTCTTTGGTGAAAATATTTTACACGGTACAACATTGTTTTATACATTTATTTAACCGTGAAATATATCGACACAAAGACTCAAAGACAAGCTTAATAAAAAATTCAATGTAAATTACAATATTTCAAAATAAATTCAATTTTATTACTATTCATTAATTTTTAGAGCATTATTGTACCAAATCAATGATAAATATTGTATGCATAAAATTACTTGTTACTTGACTTGAAATAGCAATTAGATTCACGTGATTTTGTATATAAATTGAACATTGAACGATATACACATTTAGTCAAGACATTTATTCAATAATAAACGATAAACATTAAAACAAAAATGTCACATTAGCAATGAAATAATGTCACTATAGAAATGTTAAAATTCCATTCATCAGCTATATTTTCATATGCAACCACAAAATAATCATACATTTCAACAATTGTCGTTTACAATAATTATTGTAAATTATAATTAATATGACGGTAATTTATATGAAATATAATTCAAATATAAGCATTGCTGTCAACGTACAACTCATAGAATATGCCGTTAAAACAATTACATTGATCACGTGTTGACGATATTAATTCCAATTCATTCACAATTTACTGTGTGTACCATATGGTTTGAATGGCCACAATTTGCTCTAGATACACACCGTACAATCTATCTTTTACTAAAACATTTTCTGTATTGTTTGTACGTGAAAAGAATAAACTGTCAATGTTTATGTCTCATTCAAAAGGTGCTAAAAAATTATTTCACAACTTTTTCGTACGCGAATTTTGCGCTAAAGTTTAATTAGATTTATAATACATAGTAACATATATGCAAATGTAAGCAAATAATAAAAATCAAATAGTAAATGTAACAACTGCAAATAATTACCAAAAATATACATTAAAACGGTTAGCCTTTAGTCATGTTTTGAGATGTAGTTTATGTGTTCAAATTAAACAATATTTTTGATCTCATTTACACTGAACAAACTGTTAAAAAATTTAGAATGGTCCAGCAGCATTTACAACAAAAATGTCTCATGAGTTAGGACGAAAGCAGTCCAGAGTTGGGACAGAAAAAAGCGCCACAAAGAAATAAAAAAAAAAAATACTTGCAAAAGAGATGTGTATCTTTGTTGGCACCATTTTAATGATGAATTAACAGTTAACATTTTTCCATGTTTTAAGTAACATCATTTGCGAGTTTATTTTAAGTCGTTAACAACAAAATGCATTACTACACGATGCTTCAAGCAATTCGTTCACATATGATGTCTGGTTACAATTTGTAAAAAGTATGTTTTTCAACTGAAGTTTACATGCTGATTAATCTGATTCGAGAGCAAAACATATAGATATTCAACATACAGATTTTGTATTACATATTTCACTTGATAAACATATTTATATTTACAAATTAAAAGCTTTTTGCTAATGCATGAATCAACAGTTTTAATCATCATAATATTCGATTGTAAAAGAAAAAACACACAATTTTTCAACCATCATTCTTAATAGATAGATTCAATTAATTCATTTTCTCTAATATTCAGTTACTAGGATTTTCAAAATTGTTTTTCTGGCTGATTTTTTTTTTTTTCACCAAGCTAATGAAATTGGCTTTCAAACGTCAAAAATATTTAGTAACAAATTACTAAGTTAAAGTAGTTACTCTGAAACGTTTCGTTTGATAAATTTAAGTGGTCGTTTAATTTACATATGCAGTAAATTTTTTAGATAGCCATCATGGACTCATAGTTCATATGCAACGATGGTTCATAGTTCACAGTTCATATGAAATGATGAAAAAAAAAACATAAAAAAAACAGGCAATTAGTATAGATATACGATGGGTAATATGTAACCCTTTGACATGGCTGTGATGCCAAACCGCGACTGAAATGATACTAAAATAACAACAAAATTGCGAGCATATTCGAGATGCCCCAACATCAAAACACATAATTTCATGATAAAACTCTGCAACGCAACTTGATTATATTAGAGTATGGAAAATTTATGTGAGTATTTTTGCAATCTAATAAACAAAATGACCGACGAACCAAATGCAGTGCTATATCGCAGTGAATGAAATCTGACACGAACACAGACATGAACACGAACACGGACTCGACCACGAACACATACACTAACACATACACATACATGAATTATTGTTAGTGACATGCGACAGATGAATAAAAGACCGCAGTAGGTGATTGTGATTCACAACTATCATAAAAGACTGCATTATATGCTGGCATTTGGATAAAATGATGTAACTTTTATCAATACATTGTTATCATTTTCAAAAACTGATTAAATTTATCCGTGTCATTTTCCACGCAATAACATTGAATAATAAAAAACATGCTGCGATATCGGGAAACATTTTAAAATTGTTTGACCACTTGTGTGAATATTTGTGGCGAAAAATCAAAAATCGAAGTCATTCAATAAATCAATGGACGGATTATATATCAAGTGAAAAGACATTCATGCATTGAAATTAATTATGTTTATTTTTGACATCGAACAATGCTCAGTGTGTTACTTACACAATCGATTAATCAATCAATCAATCATCCATCGACAGCAATTGTCAATTGCGCATAGAAACTAGCGCCCTCTGAGAAGTGTATTTTATGTTATTGTTGTTGTATTTTGACAATTGCTGTCGATGGATGCAATCAATCAATGTTATAATGCATAACATATATCAGATAATGCAAAACGCCTGCTATATCTAGAGCCTACCTCATGAAGCCTACCTACCTAGACTGCTATGTTTGAGTGTATGCATCTTTACGTATGCAAATCCATACACTCAAATATTTTAATGTTTTAGATGCATTATAAAGACAATGTTACCCCGAAGTGAAAATGTTTCATGTTAACAGTGATAGTGGCGAATCTAAATGAAAATTTGATTTCTGTATGTTTTCGTACTTATTGAGCGATGATAAGCATGTTTTAATAACCAAATATGTACTGAATATGAAATTATCCTTAAGAGATACTGCACTCACAGCAAATTGTTATTTATATCGATACATTTGCGCATTGTGTTACCCACAAATTGTGGGCCACAAGTTAAGCGCAATTTAAATATCCTTTTAATGGTTGGCAATTGGAAACGCGAAGTTCTTTTTTGTTGCTCTTTGTTGCTCTTACAATGATCAAAATCCGTCTCAATTGATATCATTCAAACAAAGCAGCCTTTAATAGATAGGTAGGCGCTATATAGCAGGCGTTTTGAATTCTTTTCAATATATCAATTGAGACGGATTTTGGGCGTTATAAAGGCCAATCATTGAAGGGATATTTAAATTGCGCTTAACTTGTGGGCAACATTGTCTTTATAATGGATAAAACATTGAAACTGAAACACGCATAAACGAATGAAATATTAAAAATAGGAAAATGATTTTTTCTCGCCAAAAATTGTGGATAGTGAATTTTATTCGAGATCATTCAATCGAAAACCAATATGGAATTTAACATATATCACCACATTGTGCCAATATTTTCACATCTTCATATCAATGTTATACTGACGCGTTCTGCTTGTCTAATACATTCACCTCCCATTGACATTCCAATGAAAAAGTAATTTAAAATTGAACAATATACAGTGAATGACAGATAAATAGCTCAAATGGTTGAGTGTTTGCGGATGAAAGCACCTAAAAATACTCTATATGACAATATGTTAAAGCACATAGAATTTCCACGAATTTAATACATTTGAATACTTCATCTTGACATTTGCTTTTACATTCATACACCATACAACATCAGAATGTATCATTATTATACGAATGATATTAAAACAGAAAAATTCTTATGAAAAATGGGTTTTCTTATGTCAATCATATGTAAATATTATGTGAATTTCGACTGTGGTTCACGCTATAATTACCTATTATATTGCAATTAAGTATTATGCCAATCAATTTTTATTGAAATTTAATAAATTATTTGACATTTTCTCGCGGTTTTCAATCATATTTCCGAACACTGAGCCCATAGCATTTGTTGTTGTATTTGATTAGTTCGAACCGTCACCATTTCCATTCACAATGCAAATCGAATGCGCTTAAATGTGGCGCTGTTTGTGTGTTGTTCTGTAAAAGCTTCAGTGCTCGCATATTTCAGTGAACATTGATTTGAAATAGATCACATACTTCGTTAGTTTGCTGTTAAATGGATTTAGTGAGGAGAGAGAGAGAGAGAGAGATAGAGAGAGGAAAAAAACAAAGTAATTTATTCAATAAAATCTTTAAAGCCAAATTTAAATGCCAATCTAATATGGTTGATTTGTTGACTATTTAAAATGCAGAGCAAATCAATTTTCTTGGAAAATGTGCCAAATTTCCTTAAGACGATTTATCTTGGGAAAATTTTCCATGAATCCATTTGAGATTCATAAAATATTAAATCACTTGAAGCGATTACGTGTATGCCGTTCAACTTAAGTGGCACAATTAATTATTTTATCGATACAACCCACCTGAGATATGGAGCTTAACATATTTTTAGATATGTCTATGGCACAGTTTTCACTCTTATTATACATAGATTTGATAGATTTGAATCAAATTCAATTAAGTTGGATTAGATTTTCAAAATGACGATTAATTAAATTACCAAAATCTTACAATTGATGCAAAAAATTGATGAGTAAAAATAATTATTTTAATGTGAATGATGGAATATGATCAAATGGTTATAAATTCATTCAAATTATTATGATATTTTTTTTGTGAACTAACACATTTCTCGTTTGTTTAATGAGTTTTAAGGTAGCGAAAACACGTTCATTCGAAATGATTCAATCACTTTTCTTTTTTGTCTATTCAGAATGGCTGCATCACTAGACACACGAAAGCGTTTGACAGCGATATATTTGAGTCTGAGAAGAATAAATATATCGAAATTAGAAAAGCACACGTATTTCCCGCCATGAGACGATCTAGCACACAATATAACAACAAAAACAACAACAAAAAAGAGAGAAAGAAACGAAATGTAATACGAAATATTCAGTGTGATACGTGTTCTTTTGCAACCGAAGTAGCAATAAATCGTAGTTTTTTATGTAGAAAACTCATACTCATATGAATTTTCGTCCGTTCCATGTAACTTTGCACTGTGATCTCATTTGAATTTTCGTCTCAATCGAATGCACGTAAACTTATAAGTTCATGTGGCATATACACATTTTCCATCTAGACAACATTAGTTGAGAATAAGTTTTAACAAAACTATTGAATAGAGAATCATCACCATAATCAAAAGCTGGAATGTATGAAATACTTTGAAATATGGAGAATGAGATACGAATAGTTGGATTGAATGTTAGTGTATAGAATTCACATATGTGATATGAGAAAGAGAGAGAAAGAGAGAGAAAGAGAGAGAAAGAGAGAGAGAGAGCGAAAGAGAGAGAGAGAGAGAGAGCGAAAGAGAGAGAGAGAGCGAAAGAGAGAGAGAGAGAGCGAAAGAGAGAGAGAGAGCGAAAGAGAGAGAGAGAGCGAAAGAGAGAGATTGAGAGCGAAAGAGAGAGAGAGAGCGAAAGAGAGAAAGAGAGACTCGAGAAATTGTATATGTTCATCGAATGAATAGCAGCTCTTTTAATAATTTTTGGATTTCATTTGATTTTCGTGCGAATACGTATTTGTATGTGCTTGCCATGTTGATTTCACTTTTTACACTGGCAATTTTCGGTACACATACGCAGACACAAACACACACATATACACAAATTCAAACGACATTGAGTGGTTTTTAATACGTTCTAATGAGGGTCACATTTAAGTGATGTCACATATTACTGAGCCACATCGATGTGTCATCACAGATATCAAGTGTTTTTTTTTTTTCTTTTGCCTATGTGTTTGTGATGATGTCGTTTCCAAAGATAACCGGCCAGACAATCTAACCAATTGAAATGAATGTATTTTCTTCAATGTAATATTCTGTTTGTGATATATATTCATATTATTTACCTTTGGCTCTTGTCATAAGTGCCGGTGATTCATTTTAATGCTTTCATGCTCGATCGGTCCATTTTCCAAGCAATTAAAATCGGTTTTTGTGACAAATGCATATAAATCATATATTGAGAGCTTAGTGATATTTAATATGCTATACGAACGAATTTGATGAAAATGATTCGTGCGGAAAATGGAAAAATGCGGCCAATAAATGGTTGTGTGGGAGTATGAGATAGTCATTTATCATTTATTATGATTATAATGTGCTAAGGCAACTGTTTGTTGAGATAAAAAAAACACTTTAGTTTGGCATGCAAGTGATAGTCAAATCGATCATAAATTTTCAAGAATATTTTTTTTAATTTTTTCATTTTTACTACAAGTACACAAATTCCTTGATTTTAAGCAAAATTTAAAATGAATAATCAATTTGGTTAATGACGGATGCCTATTTATATTTTGAACCTGTATTTTCATACAATTTACAGTTGAATATTTATTAAATTTCTATAATATTCATTAAATGAGAGCTAATAATAAGAAAGGAAAAAAACAAATGAATTGAATGAAAAAAAAGATCAACGAATAATTCGATAGAATTGCATAAGTTGAGATCAGTCGGTGGTCTGCACTTTGCACCAATCAACTTACAACAATATACAATAAAGTTTAATTAAGCTCATTTGCTGCATAAACACCGTTCAAATTCATACTCTTGATTCGAATGAAGAAAAAAAAAACTTTGCTGCTTTTTGGACGGTGCAATCCAACGGCAGCTGGTCCAAATAATCCTTGAAAAAAGTGAAAATGTAAAATAAAATGGGAAAAAGAAGAAAAAAAAAACTCTTGGAATAAAGTAAATCTATAATGGGAATAACAACAGTGTCTACCGGAAAAGTTTGTAATTTTTGTTAATGCGTTTGCTGCGTTATCGTATTTTGTACTTCGAGCTGCAAGAAGAAAAGAAAAAAAATTAAGAAACTTCGACCGACTTTTCTTCCCTTGTTCGGTATTTATATTCAAGTTATGGATGAAGAAAATACACAGAGAGGGACAGAGAACGAAAAGAAAAAACACCTTTTAATAATCGCTTTTCAGCTTAACGTAAAGAATATTTTGAACGCGTATATCTGGCTGCGGATATCTATAAACTTCCATTTCTGCTTAATTCAAGAGCTCTCTAACCAATATAAAAGTGACCTAAGCTATTTCAAGTGAATATTAGTGGCAGAGCCAACGATTGCAGAAGCAGCGCCAGCTAACAAACACGCCATCATCATTGAAAACAAAATGATTCGACGAACGAACGAATGAACGAACGAACGAACGAACGAACGAACGAACGGTGATTGTTAAGCACAAAAGCTTATACACACTGTATATAGAGTTTGCAATGTAGCCTCATTGCACAGTTACTGTACCGAAGTCTCTCATTATAAATACATTCGTGATTGCATTCGCATGTAGCCTCGAATGGCAAACAGAAAAACGTTCAAATCACTAAGCAAAACTTTTTGAGTATTCTTCCGCGTGAAAATTTATTTACAAAAAAAAAAAAAAAAAAAAAAAACTCAAGTATTTAATGCAATCCTCCCCGTATTTGGCATTCGGTATTCCATGTTTAAACGTTTGCAACCAAACAACGGACGTGAAATGAGTATGCGGGATGCCTATTTTCTAACGGAATTAAGAGAAAATTGTATATTATTCCATGGAAAATACTTGAGTCACATGATTTCTTGCATAAAAATTGAATTTATTGCCGACAACACGACGCAAATGTGCAAGAAAACATGACAAAGTATTGCTGCACACCATCGAACAGTATAATGCACAAATGAAAGCGATAAACTACACAAACTAAACACCATAATGTATAAACTATGTTACTGTCGCGTTTACAGATACCGACAATGAAAGGGATGAAAAAGCAAAAAAAAAAAAAAAAAACAATGCAAAGCAAGCCAATGGAGAAAAAAAATTGCAAGAAGAAAAAAATGAAGAAGGAGAGAGGGGGAGAGAGAGAGAGAGAGAGAGAGAGAGAGAGAGAGAGAGAGAGAGAGAGAGAGAGAGAGGGAAAGAACCAGAGACTGTCGGATAGAGAGCTGAACAAGCGGCGAACGCTCGTAATGTGCTGCAGAAAAGTTTATTAACTCTGCATTCTATAAATATTTTTAGAACTGTTAAAAAGTGTGCTCAACATAAGTGATCACATGCACAGCGTTGGTCGATTTCTGCTATGTTTATATGTACTCTTTCTCTTTCACTCCCTCTTTTTAACTCTTTCTTTCTTTCTCTCGCACGTTTTTTCTTCAAATTTAATTCACAGCCAGCAGTGGTGAAAGTGTGATGCAAGAGTGGAAAAACTAATATCATCGTATCGACTTAACATTTTCGATGAATTTCCGTACTTTTTGTTGGTTTGCATTTTACGCGCTCACCAACAACACTTCTTCGCATCATTTCATTGCAACGGTTGCATAAATAAGTCTTCTTCACGCAAAACATCGTAGTTTGAAAACTCTCTCTCTTTCTCTCATTCTCTCTTCCTCTCTCTCTCTCTCTCTCTCTCTCTTTCTCTCTTCCTCTCCCCCTCTATCTCTCTCTTTCTCTCTTTTTCTCTCTCTTTCGCTCTTCTATTCTCCAGACAATTCGCAATGCAGCTTGTTTACTTTGGCGAGTGTATGACACAATACACGCGGACAGAAAAACCATCACTTCATGCCGAAAAGTAACAAAAACCAAAACAACAACAACAACAATATCGGACCTCAAGTACATAATTTTCGGAATATTATTTTGGTATGGGTCACATAAGTGAATAGTTATAGTGCATTTACGAACATTCATTTGCATTTTTTATGGATTTTCAATGTTTTTTTGATCAGTCGATGGAAACACTTTCTTCTTCGATTTATGTACATTTTATTTCTATTTATGGTTTCTATTTTTTCTGTTTTTTTTTTTTTACTGTTCAGCCATTTCCATTTTCCCGACCAACTTTTCACA
Source organism: Resseliella maxima (assembly GCA_029041755.1). NCBI lineage: Eukaryota > Metazoa > Arthropoda > Insecta > Diptera > Cecidomyiidae > Resseliella > Resseliella maxima. Next base: position 32,962 of record JAQOWM010000752.1, on the reverse strand, counting down.
ATCTACAACGTAAATAACCTATTTTTCATAGTATATCTGCTCCATTTATACTGTTTCGTTTGAATTTTACAATGTGAATGCTTTCATTTTTTGCTCATTAAAGTCCACTTAATCGATCTTGTATTTTGATTTCGAAACAAAAGCCAATTTTGTGGATTGTTTTATTCATACCGGTGAAGGATGTCAATTAAACTTGTGGACGTGACACAAAACCGACTGAAATGAAAGAATTAGTCGAAAGAGATAATAGTGGAAATTAAAATACGAAGAGATAATAGATAAAAGAGAAGAAAATGAGGAAAAAAAAGAGAATGAAGAGAAAAAAATAGAGAATCAAATGACAATGCAATATTTTTATGGAAATGACCTGAATTCCTTAGTTGATGCCAGAACCATTTTTGTTGGGTTTGCCTAATCACAGGCGTTAATCATCGTCATTTATCTATTCGATTCTTCATCATGAAGATTCGTTACCATGAAGGCAATTCAAAACATGCAATAATAACGTAAGGTTTGACATTCCAATTATCGTTACTTTGATTGTTTCTTGTTACTTGAATTATTTATTGTAATTAAAAACATTGATTTTTATCGAAGTGATAAAAAAAAAAATCAAATTGTTCATTTCTTCGTTTAATTTCTAGTAAAATTTTATTTCACCAGATGTGAAAGATAAAAAATCAGATTTGATTATAAAGTATATCAAGCTGATAGTTGGTGCAGCAAATATGCAATTTTTATATAGATTGCATCCTGTTTTGTAAACATTTAAACGAAGAATGATTCGATTTTTTTTTTCTTTTTCTTTTTCTTCTTCTCCTCCTGTGCATCGTCATCAGAACGTTTAGCGCAACCTTAATGTCAATTTCATTTTATATAGCTCCTTGAAATGCTATATTTAAAGTGTCTACTAAAGTGAAAAATGAAGAAGAGATAGAAAGAGATAGAAAAACAAGAGATAGCCAAAGGGAGAGAGAGAGAGCGAGAGATAGCGAAAAAGAGAGAGAGAGAGAGAGAGAGAGAGAGAGAGAGAGAGAGAGAGAAGAGAAACAAAATATAAAAATGTGGTGTTTCGCATCTGGTTATTTTGAGATGCGCACTGCTGTTAATGAAGACTGCATACGTGCAAAGTTCCATTCAAACACATGGAAAATGAATGAATTTGCATCTTCCACTTTATACCCTATCTTCAGTATTTATGAAATCTAATTAACGTTTTTTTTTTTCTGTTCTTTCGTGTATGTGTGTGAGTGTGTTGCATCTTCTTTGGGACTTGTTTTACACATTCTTCTGCGTTCGCTGTGTCTCGTGTCAGTGAGAACGATTTCGCTAAACAGTGAAAAATCAGCGAATGCAGCATCTTTATCGGATGCAGTAAAGATACACTCAATCTGTGAAAAAAGAGTCCAACTTACGAAAAAAAAAACACACACACACGAACGAAAAAGAAGAGAAAACTGTAGAAAAAATAAACCTGCAACACAAAGCAATGAACAAAATGAAAAGGAGAAGAAGAAACAAAAAAAAAAATTCGCACATGGGAGACACTCGTCGTTCCAGAGACATCGAAACGACATTATGATAAACTTACATACACATTTTACAAAGGCTCTTTCGGATACAAAGCGGAAAGGAATTTACTTTAATTAATGCAATTTAAACAATTTCATTCTTTCGTAAGTCATTCGTTCTCTCTTTTCGCCTGTACCATTTATGCGTTCCATATGTTTTTTTTTCTCTCGTCAGTTTGATTATACTGTGCTTGATTTTACTGCGTGCATCTATAATGTGCGAGCTGGCATTGATTGTTTTGGGCGTATGATACATGCACTCGTACACACATTTTTCGACAAACATTGGAAATTTCATTTTTGAATTTCGATATATTGTTTATGTTTTTGCTTCACCTCATGTTCCTTTTTTTTTCTTCTCTTGTGCGTTTGTGTTTGAGACGTGGAGCCAAATATCAAAAACCATATTATTTGCGCATAGCCAAACGTAAGCATAATCTAGTTAAAATTGAAGACAAAAAAAAAAACAACAAGACGAGCTGCTTATTCTAAATGCATTTGCTACCATGCATCAGAATATTAGAATTACATGAAAATTTATGGTTTCATAAGCGAAGACGGTGTATATTTTCAGGATAAATTTCAGGCTGGAACGACAAAACAATTCTGAACAGTGAACAACAACAACAACAACAACAACAACAAGAAATGAAGAAAAAGACGAAATAATGTAACACAAGAGCATCTATATGTGTATTGAAAAATGAAACGTAAATGATATTAAAGAGAAGACTTAAAAGAAATTAAGGCATTGCTTTTTTATGCTCTGTTTTGACTTTATTTTTTCTCTCGTCTCTTTATTTATTTTTTATTTTTTATTTTTTTTTTTTTTTTTGCACTGGCGCTGCTACAACATTTACCGACACATTAAAACTAACAACAGAATATGTTTTGATGCAAAGACATTGCAATAAAAAGACAGAAACTCAGTCTTAACGATGGATGCTTTTGGAGAGAGAAATGAAAAAAAAGGACGCAGATGATTGTGTTTCAAAAATGAATTACAAAATAAATTGGCTTTTGTGTATGAGGAGCTTGATGTTCTCCTGTGTTTATGTATGTGTGTGTGTGTGTGTGGTGTTGTTCTTTCCTTTTTACTGAATTGTTGTTGGCATTTTTCGTCTTTTGGCCCGGTTCTTTATCATCCAAGTAAAAATATTTCTTGAAAATTTATGCAGCAGCAAATTAACATTGTCGGCTTGATTATAAATGCGTTTGTTAGTTGGGCATGAGTTGCTTCCACCATGGTCTATATAAAAGGCGTCTATATGAAAGGCATGGTTGGTTGGTTGGCTATAACGAGGGCCATATGAAGATTTTGCATACTTGAATGTAATTAATATGCATATTAATGCTTTACCAAAGGAAAAAAAAAGAGAAAAAAACGACGAAATAACAAAGAAAAAAAAAAAAAAAAAAAGAAATAATAATAATAAAATACTAAAAGGATATCATTTTTGGTGGTCACTAATGAAACAAAAGTGATCTGGATTTTCTCATTATTCGCAACGTAAAATTTCAATTAAAAATGATTTCCGAAGAATTCGAATTGCGAGATGATGGTAATAACGACCGCAATTTAAAAAAAAAAAAAAAAAAAAAACGAAAAAAAAGAGGAAAGGATGTTAACCAAAATAAAAGAGGTTTTCCATTCTTTTCATTTTTAGTGCAACAACTTTACACCATTTTCGATTAACAACCATTCCCTTTTTATTCTGCTACACTCTCCTAACAGTAGCAGAACATTCTCGTTTTGTTTTTGTCTTTGGTATTGAGCACCTTCAAGCGATGCACCGAAGAAAAACCAATTTAAAAGAGGAAATTATGAAGAACCGCTCTGAATATAATAATTTGATTTTTTTTTTTTTTTTTTTTTTTTTTTTTTAATGCTCCGAATACTTTGTTATTCACCATTTTACATTTTTCTTACGCTTTTTTTTCCAGGCGCGCATACAATTCTGCTACAAATGTTTCACTTGTCGTATCAATGAATTCATGAATTGTCTGTAATTTATTGCCAATTGTTTGCATGCATTTAGCAAACTATTTACGAATATGATTTTTGAAATGTTGTTTCTTCTTGAAAATGTACTTTGGATATAAATATTGTAATTGATAGAAATATGAATAAAATCCATGGATTGTCAGGAAATAGAGAAAACGTGAAACAGAGATAAAAATACCATTGAACATGAACGCGAACAAAAAATATAAAACCATAATCACAGTTCTACTGTTTATGTTCTTGTAAGCGGAGTTTAAGAATAGGATACAACAAAAAAAACCTGTAAACTGACTTAAAAGCGTCTAAAAAATTCCATTATCCATTGTTTCGCAATTGTTGTTGTTTATCCATTCTTCGCTAAAAATGGAAATCTATTAATAAATCAGTTGAGTAAGCGTTGAGGTGCACTCATTACTCATTCTGATCTTTTATTTTAGCATGACATGACGAGAGAGAAAGACAGAGAGCTTGAGCTGGACAAATCTCAACTATAAGCTGATTTGTTGCGATGTTTCACCAGTTTGATGTAATTGGATACATTATTTGCTAAAACGCTGCAAGTGAGGAAAAAGAAATGTCTTGTGCAATGCGATAATGTGGATTACTGTTTTGTGATTTAATACAAACAATATTTTTTTGTTTTTTTTTTCTTCTTTTTTTTTTTCGTTATTCTGTGTGTGAGTGAGTGTTACAGAAGGAAAAACTTATTTCAATGCATCACTAAATTCATTGAATAGTTTACTTTTGCTTGACTTTGTATTGTGGTTTCCGTTGTATTTGTTGTTCAACAGATTTTTTTTCTCTCCCCACTTCTCGCACTTTCATAAAAGTATGGCTTTTAATTCCATTCCAAGAAAAAAAAAAAAAAAAAAAAACATTTTTACTTTCAGTTTTTCAAATGCGAAAATTTTAATTGGAAGTTTCTGTAGCAACAGAAACACAGCAAAACTTGGTTTTTTCGGTTCATGTATGACATTTTTTTTTATTTCATCTTCGTATTTTTCTCTCTTTCGTTAAAACACTGACACCGACCACAGAAACCGCAACTAGCGCACATCCAATTCGATGAAGAACATTCGTTTAGCAAAATTCATGAGAAATATGCAAATCTTTTTGGGCTTATATTTAAAACAAAGTTAAACGAAAAACAAAAAAAAAAATGCAACACGAAAATAACAAACCGTTCATGCTTTCCATTGACCAAAATAAATTTGCAAGAGGTAACACAACCTCTTCATTTTTTGGTTTATCTGTTTCCGTGGTGATAAATTTTGTTTTCATTCAATTATTTATCTTCATTTGTATGCACTTCACAAGAAGTCGCCCACACACACGGGCGCGTTCACGTCACACAATTCTCTTGCACATTCTTTGCATCACATTTCAATGGCAATATCAACTAATAAACATACAGAAATAATGGCAAATGTATGAGAATTTTTTTTCACTTTTTTTTTTACTTTTAGACATTTTTCTTCAAAAGTTCAAGTCATGTTTTATTTGCATTCTTCATTGCATTTATGGCAATTTTTGCATTCAATATAAATGCAGTAAGTTGTCTTTCAGAATTGCCAATTTATTGATCTCTGATTTTTCTCTCTACTTTTCCCTTTGGTTCTTCATGTAAATATCTCTCTTTCTTACTATCCTCTATTCCCTTTTGTCTTTCCCTCTCTCTCTCTCTCTCTCTCTCTCTTTCGTTCTTCTTTCTATCTTTCTCATTTTTTTTCTCTATTTCTTCTTCACTCTATCTTTCGACATCAATTTAAATTGTAAACTGCAGCAGAGTTTGAAAACTTCAATCTTGTATGAGAATGAACAAATCAAATTTGAAATCCCTGAACGCCACTTGTATTACAGAACAGGTAAGCAAGAAAGAAAGAAAGAAAGAAAGAAAGAAAACAAGTTTCTTATCCATTGTTTTTGTTATGCATACAAAACAAAAAATGTCAGGTGAAAAGGGAAATAAACGATGAAATGGTTTTTAATGGAAGTTAAACCATTTGCTAAGTATTCGAATGTAGCAGTTCTCGATGCGATATATATCTTAGTGACAAAACGGGCACGAATAATTGCATGAAAAAAAAAGAAATGAATGAATCTTATTTAAACGTTGGTCAAGCATGTCGATTGAAATGAAACAAGAAATAGAAAGAGTAACGAAACGATGAATCTCACCAACTTGCCATGCCAAAAAGATAAACTGGCAAAGGAAGCAATGAAGCCGAACGACTTATTTGTATTCAATTATTTCATTATATTGATATATTGTATGAACGGTTGTTCACCGCATTCATTTTCGCACCAGTACAACAACAACAACCAGAAAGAGCGAATGAAAATGAGAGATAGAGAGATAGAGAGATAGAGAGATAGAGAGATAGAGAGAGGAAGAGAGAGAGAGAGAGAGAGAGAGAGAGAGAGAGAGAAAAAAGAGGAGACATCAATTGTGGGATTTCTTCTGCATATTGTGTTTTATATTTTTATTTCGTGTATTTCATCTGACAAACTGTGCGGTAAAGGTCCGATCATTATTTTTTCGTTAATTTAATTATGCCAATCGATCGACGGCAACAGTGTAGCTTACGATCCATTCAATTCCATGTCTTTGCTTGCGTGATGGTGTTGTGTATAAACTCTCATATGGCCAGTGCTAAACGAATAAAATAATGTTCACAGCATGTAAGATTTCCTGTTACAACTGCAAATAAATTTTGTACAATTCCAGTTTTTATTTTGCATCCATACGTGGGCTGATTTGGTTGAATGACTGGTTCTCGGGAACTCGGCGCAAAAATATTTTTAGTAAGTCTTAAGTAAAGATTTTATGTTTCGAATTCAAGTTGGATAATAATATTCAACGATATAACATGTTGTATTTAAGATGATAATTTAATTTATCTGTTTTTTTTTTCTTTTTTTTTTTTTGCTTTGCAATCACCGGTTAACAGCGACCGCAATTTCTTTTTCAGTAGGTGATATTCTTGAAACATATAGCTATAGCCATTCGTAAAAATTTCAATGTAATTTTATGAATGAAACACAAAACAACTGACATAAAATGAAATAAAATGTTTCGACATGTACATGCTGGTTACCGTCTCTATCTCTCTCTTCTCTTTCTCTGTCTTCCTCACCTCGAATTTGTGTAGGTTGAAATTCATTCACAAAACGAGGGAACTAGAGTAATATGAAATAGTACATTGCATTGCTATTGTATTAACCCGTCAATAGAAGAAACAAAGCAATTGCCATGAAACATTTCTAAGAAAACACGGTTAGGCACAAAATAGCAACAACACACAAACACAAAAAAAAAACTTAGAAGAGGAACAAAAAAAAATAGAAGAACGAAGAAACAGAACAGTTTATATTCTTCTCCATTGTCCATCCTTCGTAAAATGTAGACATATGTGCTGTCGGAAACAAAAGAATAACGAGCTCATCAGGATCAATATGTCGAAAATTGTGAAAAGCAAAAGAAGGAAATCTAAAAATAAGCCGACATCAAATGTAATCGATAATGTGTTGCTTGAAATAAACCGGGCAGAAAATAAAGGTTTAAGTAGTTTTATTTTCTAGTCAAAATTAATTTGTAAAATTGATGAATCCGCTTTTATGAATGGCGCATACAACAAAAATTGTTTAGCTCATTCGACAGCTCATTATGCCAATGTCGATGTGAATGTACACCACAGACAAGATTTTGATGACTTGTGGATTGAGTTAGTTAGTAGATTGTGCAGCATTATCTATATAATTATGTGACGTGCCGAAACGAACGATTGGTGAATACTTACATTCGGTCGGTTTTTGTTTTTTATACCTGATGCGGTTTTACTGTTGGTTTATGCCAACAACATGCGCACATTATTATTGGATGATCTCAACAGAAAATGATTTTCTTTTTTTTTTTCAGATGCAATCACAAATTGAATACATAGATAGATTGATTTGAAATTTCTGTCAGATTAATGTGGTTTTTTGATCTTTATTTGTACAACCGTTGCAATTTTAATCATATACTGACACATTTTCAAGAAGAATGCATTCTTTTCTTTTGCGTTGTATTGTTGAAAAATGGAAAAGAAAAAACAAAGTAACACAAAATTGGTCAAATCGTCACGAAACACAATGAATAATATAAAATATGAATATAATGACATACGATACGAGCTACTGATCATCAATACCAATAAAAGTAAATATACAACAAATCATGCAACGTCTAAGTGATATTTGTCCTTTCATTTGTTCACATTTATTCAATTTTTTTAATGACGAAGAAAAAAAAAAATAATAAAGAAATAAGAAACAAAACAAATGAAGAAAAAAAAAAACTTAAAATAATTGCACCGAAACAAATGAAGAAAGCGACATCAAAATCCATTTGGACAAATTAGTTTTATTAGTGCATTGAATCAAGACACTTCCATTATTTGCTTTCTCGTAATCGAATTTGTGCATATAAAATACAAAAGCGAATTAAATTCAAGTGCTAAGCAAGCTTAATGGTTTCTATGGAATTTGTCAAATTCGACAGAGATGGGGAGACTGACTGAACAAAAGAGAGAGAGAGAGAGAGAGAGAGAGAGAGAGAGAGAAGAGAGAGAGAGAGAGAGAGAGAGAGAAAAAAAAAGAAAAAAAAAAAAAAAAAAAAAGAGAGAGAGAGAGAGAGAGAGAGAGAGAGAGAGAGAGAGAGAGAGAGAAGCAGAAAGATGATGAGAAAAACAAAGAGAGAGAGAGAGAGAGAGAGAGAGAGAGAAAGAGAGAGAAAGAGCTAGATAGGCAGAGAGTGAGAGCGACAACGAAAGAGTCATATAAAAAAAAAAAATTTCGTTTATTTTCATTGTTGATTTCTTTGAACACCAAAGTTTCGGTAAAATTACAGTAACAAAACCTCTATAATTATGTCTACGAATGCACAGCGCGTATGTTCGTCGGTCAGTCTATAGATCTGTGTTGTGGTTTTTGAAATATAGTTTCTGTGTTGTTGTTGTTGTTTTTTCCTGTTTATTTCGAGACGATTTCCTTTGCACCGAAGTAATATTTTGTGCAAAGAAGAGAAAACCCAGCCCAAATCGACATCATCATCATCATCATTATCATCATTTGAAATTGGATCTGAATTACGGGCTTTTACACACGAAGTGGAATGAAATGCGACCGAATTTCATATGGAGACCGAAACAATAACAGCAACAGCAAACAAACGAAATGGAAAAAAGAAGAAAAAAAAAAAAATCTTTCATCGAACAATGCGGTAATAATTTTTAATGAAGGAGAAGACATAAGTAATTATTTTCGTATCTAGTAGTTGGGTCTTTTTTCTCAACTGCGACTGATTTTCGGACCATAACTTAATTTTATTTGTATTTTTCCATTAAAAAAACACGTCTATATTTATACGATTTGACAATATTTCTTTTAACATGTTTAAAACTAGAGAAAATTGCTTTCAAATAAAAAGCATATGCGCAGTGTGTAAATTTTGAAAAAAAAAAAAAAGAAATATAGCAAGTTTTTCTCTTCTCAAATAAGCGTTAACATAGTGTCCCGTACTGTGATGATTTGTCAATGGCATATCGAGATTGAATCACATGTTTTCATGAAGAAATAAACGAAGGAGAACAGATGTGGAACAACAAAAATTTTCATTTCGAGAGATAACAAGAGCGAAAAAAAAACGTTGTTCGTTGCTCGAAAAAATGTGAACAATATTCAAAGTCACGGTATCTGATTCTCATTCAAAACTGAACGAGAGAGAGAAAAAAAAAAATGCTTGAAAATTACCCAAGACACGATACAAGGAAAAAAAATGTTTTTCGTAAAATTAGTGTTAAGATAATGATACATAATACAATAGCAGTGATGTATACAGATGTGCAACGAACATGAGATATTTAAAAAGGTTCAATTATGTAGTCATTAAATGGCCAAAATAAAAATTGTCGTTTGGTTGACGCAATATTTTGTTCATCATGACAGGCCTAAATTATGATTTCTTTTTTTTTTCTTTCTTCTTACGTTGCATTGTTGGGTCTTCGTGGAAAATATCGTATGCACACCTAAAGATCGTGAAACCAATCTCAAAATGAAAAAAAATCAATGAAAAAGCAAAACAGCAATGAAATGGCCAAGGCTGTTGTAAAGAGATTTCACACATTCCAAAATTCCGATCGATTTCATTTACTTGTTCGAAATTTAAATATTCTGGTTGATTCCTGTCTGAATAAGAAATTCAAATTGCGATGTCATACACGACTAGACATTGTCGTAGTTGACAGTGTAGGATGATTTTTTTTTTTTTTATTTCAAAATATGTCACTGAACTTGGTTACCAGCATTTTTTCGCAAGCTGATTAAAAATTGTGATGACGACCGACCGATATTTTGAAATAATGTCAAGCATTTCCACAAAGATATTCATGCAATTATGTAGGAAATTTCAATAAAAAAAGAAATGTGATTGAAATCTGAATAGAATTGGAACGTTATTTCGAAAATGGAACAAATCGAATTTATTATTTTTATTCTTTGCATATACAATAACGATTCAAGTTGAATCATTTCAAACACATATTCATACGTAATATTAATGCAAAATGTGAGAATTCAAACGGTAGGTCTTATTTACGTTAAATGCTCAATGGCCTCATTGAAGATTTGTGTCTAATTTATTTTTATGTTTTGTTACGAGAAAATAAGCGAATTTTTTCTTTTTCTTTTTTTTTTTCTAAATGAAAGCAATTGGTGAGAGCATCGTCATTATATACAGATGCGAATGTCTGCAAATTGTGTATTTTTGAAATCAAAACCCAAACAATTTCAATGCTCAACGCGTTTGCAAAAATATCATTATGCATTAGCATATTACGTGTGTTGTCATGCATTTTATGGTGAGTGACTGTATAACATATACAAAAGTCAATGAGAAATCCTATTATCGACGTTATCATTTAAATGTGATTCATTCATTTTGATTTTGCTCAAATTACAAATAGACGACGGTTGATAATGGCAGCGTGCGCGATTTCGATTAACATTATTTTCATTCGATTGTAATTTTATACGGAATTTTGATTTTCGATTTTCAGGTCGATTCTGCGATTTATATATTATTTTATGATATTTCTTCTGTCTATTTTATGATGATTTTGTTGTTGTTGTTGTTGTTTTCTGCGTTTTTTTTTTCTCTTTTATTTCCAATGAACACTCCGCCAAAAACGATTATTATGTGAATTTCTTGTAAATGGTCGCTTCTTTCTGTTTTCAATTGCGGTTTATTTCCCGGTCTCTCTCTCTCTCTCTCTCTCTCTCTCTCTCTCTCTCTCTCTCTCTCTCTATCTCTCTCTCGCTCTCTCGCTCACTCTCTCTCCTTCGCTCTCTCTCTCGCTCTCTCTCGCTCGCTCTCTTTCTCTCTTTCTCTCTCTCTCTTTCTCTCTCTCTCTTTCTCTCTCTCTTTCTCTCTCTCTCTCTCTTTTTTCTCCTTCTTGACGTTACCTTTTGTTCACTATGACAAGCACTTATTTCCACATTGATCCATAAATGTAACGGAGCGCTAATGCTAAAATACATAGATCAAATATAATTTCCCATTGAAATTGAGCGAACAACTTTATAAAGTTGTGCAGTGAAATAGCAGTTTTTATACGAACATTTATTATATTCTAGTTGAGGTCAAAGTTTTGTTGTATTATTGATTCACATTATGCCTAATAAAAGATTTTAAAATAGTCACTGAGGTGTAATTTATGTTGCTAGCTTATTCAAATGGAAGAAAATGGTAAACTGGTATAACTGACAAAAAACAAAAAAAAAAGCAAAAAAAAAAAAAAAAAAAAAAATACAAGAGAATGCCACTACAATTCATATGCTACTGCAATAATACCGTATGATAAAGTCACAGCCCAAAACCTCTTTAAGTGAGAAATATTGTATTGTATGAGACAATAAACAACAGAATGTAAGCAAACAAGAAATCACAGGGCGCGACTTCCGTTCCATTCGATTAAATTATTATAATACAGTTCACATGCAGAAATAGCAACAACAACAACAACAACAACAACAACAGAAAACAGAGAAGAAAAAAAAGAATCTATTCTTTCATCTTTTTCTCTCTTCGCTTATTCTCTCCAGCATTTAACAATGCAATAATGATGGCAACCGAACTTGTGGAATGGCGAATAATTTTGTTTGTTGAAAATTGTTCACAGCTGCCCTGGCTCACTCAATTCATATAATAATAAATTTCGCAGCGGTTGAAATTCGATGAAGGCAAAACAATAGAGGAATGCGAATATGATTTTAAAAAGGAAATATAATTTTGATGCTGAAGTCAACAAGAGGTCGCACACAGTTAATTTCATTATTTCATATTCTAAATGTGTGGCAGTAGCAAATGCCGAACGAGATTTATAAATGGGAAATCATTTGGTATTGTGATAAATAAATATTTTTTTTTTTTTTTTTTTGACGTCGTATCCATGTATATTGATTCAATACAAAATTTCGATATTCATTCTGTGGTCGCTAATTTAGGACTAAACATTATAAGACTTTAGACTGTGGCTAAGCCAATTTTTTTTTCTCTTCTTTCTTTTCGCTAAAAAGGAAGTTAATGAGAATGTTCGGAAGTTGTTTTGAGACATGACGCGTCGCGTCATCACAAATTCGCTTTTAGAAATGTTTATATATATATATATTTTCAATGTGAAAGGAAGTGAGCGAAAAATGTTAATAAAAAATTTATTGCTCCTGCGGTTTTTTTACCATATACTGGCTCAATGATTTTGCAGAATGTATAATGGGAAAGGAAGCAGCCCGATTCGTTCAACCAATTGAATTTTTCATGAAAAAAAAAATCAACTCATCTTGAAACTTTCTGTTTTCATAATAACAGCAATAAATGTTCGTGTATCTACATCATCGTATCAATATTGAATGGATTTTTTGTTGTTGGGGTTATTTTTTTTTTTTTTTTTTTTTTTTTTCGTTGTTCAATGAAAATATGTCCGTGGTAAAGAGAATTTCAATGCAATAAAATGGACTAAAAATATTTCGGTGAAATATTGATGATTGATTTAACCTAATCCAATTGCTGATGAAAGGCGCAGTCATCTGTTTGTTATTTTGAGTGATAAAAAGCGGGTTAGTGTGATATTATTGACGAGATAGTAAGAGAAAGACGAGAAAATGAAAAAAAGTTGTGTCTATCGAACATCTGTTTCGGTTTCCATTCAACGGCTTAGTCAAAGACGGTAATTAATATGATTTCTCACCGGCGCGATCCTTTCATTGTTCATCGAACATCTTTGGAAAATTAACTTTTATTGCGTACCGCATACGAAGCGAATAGCACAGGAAAAAAAAGACCACACACAATCTTTTTACTAAAAAAAAAAGACTATGCACTTTTTGTACACCAACATAAAGGTTTTTTTTTCATCTAAAGATAGTTGCAAAATTTCACAAAACAAGAAAAATGCGACGCAAAATACTGTGTCAGTGAACGGAGACAAAGAACACGGACAAATGAACCAAAGAACACGGACAAATGAACGAAGGCATTTGACATGAAAAGTAAAATGAATTCGGTTTCCAAATGGGAATAAGCAATGCCAAAACATCCAAAGAACTAAGTCATTAATTCATTTGTTTTGTTTTTATGCATTGTAATTTGCACTTTACATTTGGATTTGCTTCGATTTTGAGATCGAACAAGGAAAAAAAATTGTCACCGCTTGAAAAAAAAAAGGACGAACAATTTTCGTAGCAATAATCACATTCGATGCTTTGTTGTATTCGATGAAAACGACTACTTAGGCCAAATACTGAATGACTGTGACATGAATCCATATCGTTGTGAAACGATCGCGTACATGCAAAGCCCCCTTATCAACAAATGATTTGGTTCAATATTTTCGATTTGTTTTTTTTTTTTTTTTTTTTTTTTTCATTTCACCACAAATCCATTGATTTTTTTTTTTTCTTTCCTGTATTATTCTATTTATATTCAGTGACATGTATTGCTGTGTTGGGTTATTTTGAATTTTTACCAGTTCGTTTTCAAAAATATTCAATAGCTGTGCAAATCTCCATAATGTATTCCAAACAATATACGAATAAAAAAAAAAGAAACAAAAAAATCCGGTGAAGAGAGTGAGTGCGAGATGTTAAAATTATAATACGTATCCCAATTCGAATGGATTCTGTTCGTTTGGTTTTTTGTGTGGTGGTTTGTTTCATTGTTGGTTTTTTCATAATTTTCTCTTCGTATCGTTTCAACATCACATTTTACTATACAATCAATGACATCGCCGAATCGCTATAATGTATTCGAAACCAGTGAGCGAAAGTTAGACCGAGATCGAAACGTAGAGAAGAAATCCCAAAAAAAAAGAGTAAGCAGGAGTGAAGAAAGGAAGAGAGAGAAAGAGAGAGAGAGAGAAAGAGAGAAAGAGAGAAAGGGAAAGGGAATGAAGAAAACAGACACGAAGAGACAGCAAAGGTGAATGATAACAATAAAAGGAGAAAAAAAAAAGTGAGATGGAAAATAAAAGCAGTAGTAGTACACAATTTTCTCTCTCTTGGTTGTTATTAAATTATATTTTATGATTTGGCACGTAATATTCTTTTATTGTGATATTTCCATCCCTTACGAAACAAAGCGAACACACACCAACCGTAACAATTGAGCACGTTTATTACAATACACACAGCAAGAAATTGTCGCACCATCGTGCGTCGGAATGTCTATCTCATACCAAATGCCACATGATGTATACGCTTCGGAAAATACTGCGTTTGAAAATAAATAAACGAACAACTGAACAAACCATGTATAGATGCCATTTTAATTTCTGTTGCATACTCTCATTCTCTTTTTAGCTCGAACATCATGTCGACGAAATATTACTTTTCCATTTGGTTCCAATGTTTGTGTGTGTGTGATGATATTTAGTGACAATGCGACACCTAACATCAAAAATACATTCAAAACAAACAGCAAAAAAAAGGCCAACAAAAACAGGAATTTGAAAACATTCTGGGCTTACTTATTCAAGGGGTATGCCCTTATAGGTGAATAGCTTATAAGCAGCAATTTTTTGTTGAATTTTTCGATTCTAACTTTTGCAAAGTTGAAAATGTCCTGGCACTCGTTTGATATTTCATAAATTCAGTTTCTCCCTTTCATTCCTTTTTCTCGCAATCTCCCTTTCTCTCTCTCTCTCTCTCTCTCTCTCTCTCTCTCTCTCTCTCTCTTTGTTTTTCTCATCATCAAGCAGAAATGCTTCTCTCTCTCTATCTCCTTTCCTCTTTCTCCTTCTTCTTCTCTCATTCCATGCTAAATCAACATACTTCAATATGAATTTTTATGCATAGCAGACGACCAAATAGATCTTGGTACATTTATCATCGTATATTCGCAATTGTTAGCTGCAATTCTGACTGTTTGTTTTATGTTTCGTCGATAATTGTTGTGGAACGTTGCTGTGAATAATTCAATAGATCGTTAGTCAGGGTGGCATGGTCTTTGCACGTTTTTTCTTGTATTTTTTTCTGTATCTTTTCTCCGTTATCATTTCCACACACTGTTGCTATGAACCAACATAAAATGAATAAATGCATAAGCATATTGTGTGGGCTTCGTACATAAAATCAACAAGAAGAGAACAGAAAAATCAGTGTGTGATGATAATTGCAATGATCCTCAACATCCGCTCTCGTTTGCTCCTATTCTGTCTGTTTTTTTTTTTTTTTTTTTTTTGGTCTTTCGATTCATTGTTTCCAGTTCTGTTATACGAATTCAAGCGTATATGATTATGTGTTTTTAACGAAATAGTGAAAATGAGCGAGCGAGCAACCGACCGAATGAACATTTATTTTTGCTTTCACTCTAATTTTTCTCTGTTTCCTTCTTTCTCTATATCTTTCTCTCAGTCTCTCTCCCGCCGAGCGGACAAATTATGAAAAATGCCCCATTTTTATTGGGTTGAAAAATTTTCCAACAAAATCGCAAATTGGTTTTCACCTTCACAAATTCATAGTACCGTGAATAAACATAAATTTTAATGTTCATTCATGTTTTCATTACACATACACATAGGGTGGAGTTTTTCGTTTATCGAGAGCATTTCAATGACAAATTAAATTCAATGCGTAAACTATCCTTTTCAACATTTTTATGTAAAATATCTTCAAAGTGAGTTTAAAATGAATGACACAAATCGATACATGTGAATATGTTGTTTAATTGAGTGACAAAATTGATATTTAATTGATATTTTAATAAAAAATTGTCCATTTCCTCCTTCGCTATATTTTAGAAATTATTATAATTTCGAAAAAAAAAAAAAATAAAAAAGTATATAAAATGGGCTTCCATTGAAAAGCAGCCATGCATTTCATCCGTGAACGGTACACCTATGTACTCATATATCCATATGTAGTTTGTGTAATGGGACTGCTGTTTCTATTCTTTCAAATTTACAAACATTGTCATATATCGACAGCATGGGTCTTCGACATCTGTCATAAACAAACGGCTGCAATTACAGTTAAAGCAGTTTTCATTGATATGTGTGCTCGATGGTCTAGCTGGCTCACTGGTTATTCGAGTGAGTAAGTGAATGAGCGTTTTTGAGCTCACACATGCCGCTTCCCATATCACATTTGCACGTGATCCTTTCTTTTGGTTTTCCGAAAACTTTTCGTTTGCTATCCGTTTTCGATGTGTTTTTGAAAGACTTTTTTTTTTTTGCTATTAATCGTTGCAGTTCTGATAGCAATGACGACAACGGTTTTTTTCTTCTTTTTCTTCTTCTTCTTGTTTTTCTTCAAACATTGTGCATCTGTTATGGGCTTCTTCAGCTGTGATCTTTGTTTGTTTTATTTTGTTTGTAATGTTGTGAGCGCCGATAAATTATTATCATTTGTTGAGCCCTGATGTTTTTGAAATGTCACACATGAAGTTGATATCTCTTTCTCTCTCTCTCTCTCTCTCTCTCTCTCTCTCTCTCTCTCTCTCTCTCTCTCTGTCTCTCTCTCTCTCTCTTACATGCAAGTCACTTTGATATGTGTCTATATATTTTTATGAAAAGTTTGTGATTTCACTGTTGGATGTTTGTTATCGTTTTATAACCATCGGCTATGCAGGCGACAAAAAGTATCATATCGACAGCTGAAGAAAAGTGTTGAACGAAATAAATTCAAGACAAATAATGTGTACATTTTCTATTTGAATGTTTTAACTACGTGCTTGAAGGGAACAAAAATGTCATATATTAAAAGTCATATTAATCGATAGACTTATTTAACATTTGTATGGGTTCGTTTATTCTTCAGAGAAATAATTTTCCCTTATTGTCGATTGCTTTATTTATAACTCAATTCTAATTTTAGCAGAAGAAGAAGAAGAAGAAGAAAAATAAACAATTAACATTTTATGATTCAATAACTGAACATCGAATTAACCATATTTATTTTATTTCCAAAATGTAATGGATGACTTTCAACTGACAATACCAAACAGATTAACGGAATGATTTTATTTGAAACTGAAACTGAAACTCCAAACTACATTAACGCGGCTATTTTTAAGTGTCACTATTTTTAAGTTCAATATTTTATGGCTTCCCTCTGGTCTAAGTATTTGTAGAAATTCTCATAGAATTGCTTTTATTTTGAATCAACATAATTATATGTGAATAATGATACTGTTGAAGTCATTTTCAAAACTCACACAAATTACAAAAAGTAAAAACGCAACGAAAATGTAGATTTATAGATTGAAAACAAGACAAATGACCTTTTAACTGCGCCGAAAATAATCTATCGAAATCATGTTTTTATTCCATCAGTCATTCGGAATTCAAACTCAATTATTTGTTTTGGGAACGAAATGAGTTTTTCAGAATGCGTTTTTCTTTTCACAAATATTTTTAGAGAACAAGTCATCAATAGATGGATTATTCGTGTAGACATGTGCATTCCATGTGTCACAAAACTCATTTCACACCATAAATGATTCATTTCAAATGACTATTTGGATAAACATATAATCGTTAAATGAACTGCTAATTTCAATTTTTGAAATAACAGAAACAGAAAATGTGAAAGACAATTATGCCAAATGTTAATTCCATGTGATGTATAATGTCAATCGAAATGTTTCATTCTTAGTCTTACAAAGAAAAAAAAAATGAGTCAGCAACGGAAAAAGCATTTGCCTCAAAAGAACATACTTATATAATGAATTTATAAGATAATTATCTAAAAATTCGTACGAAATTGTGCGTTTGACGTCGTTAAAAGTAGAATGTTACTCGTCGCTTCGATGTATAACCGTTTTCTTTTAAATTGAAGTTTATTCGAAGAATTTTTCTTTTTTTTTTTTTTTTGTTTTGTTTTTTTTTTGCATTTTTTGTTCGATGTTATGAAACAGATTGAAACCATTTTATTAAACGATACATGCAACTGAACAGCATCTCAAATGAACCCATCAATGAGAAAATGCAAAAACGAAGGAAAAATGTTGACAGCTTCAAATTTGATTGAAATTTTTCATCGTTTGTGAGATAGAGAGAGAAAAAAAAATGCTTTAACCTTATTTCTCTCAATCTAACGAAGCATTTGTTTAAATAAATTGCTTTATAAAATTCTGCGCACAAATTGATTCAAAGCGTCCATTGTGTGAACATGGAGTTTTTGCAAATATTTTTCCATCTATTTGCTTTTACCATTTATCGCTTTGTTCGGCGATAGATTGAGATGAAAAAATATAAACAGGGACAGGGGCAGAGAGAAAGAAAGAGAGAGAGAGAGAGAGAGAGAGAGAGAGAGAGAGAGAGATAGGGAGAAAGAGAGAAAGAGAGAAAGAAAGAGAAAGAGGGAGAGAGTGAGAGAGAGAGAGAGAGTGAGAGAGAGAGGAGAGAGAGAAGGTGAAATGAAGCTATCGAGTACGGAATAGTGATAGAAGTGTGCTGTGAGAATATGATCAAATGTGTAAAATTGAACAGGAAATATGAATGAATTTCATTGGATTTAAAAGCGTACATGAACTTTTAACACATTTGTATGGCTTCACTTTTTACACATGCTCTTCATGAAATAATAATTTATTGCATGTGCTGTTCATATCGACCGATTTTGCTTTTATATTTTTTTTTTTTTTTTTTCTTTTCGTTTCTTTGTTTCCCTTACCAAAAACCATTACTATTCATCTAGTGCGAGAAATGCTATGCATTCAACATTGCGTTCATTCAACTGATTTCATGGCTAATAGAAAAAAAAAAAAATAATCAATAAATCTTCGAGTTGGCGAGCTGGTAATGCGATCCAATGGTCTTCGGTCACTTTACTTCACAAGAGTATACTCGCACTCATATGTACATAGAAACGTTCATGAAAATTTGTTGAACATGAGTTGAACGGTTTCCTGTTTTAAATGCATTTGCAGCTTTAGTTTTTACAACAATTTTCTTGAATTAAACTCAATCAGTATCCATTAATAAATCGTTCTACTTGCATTTTTCTTACTTAAAATACTTAAAACCATTGCATTTTACAATTTAAGCTAATGGCAACCTATAGATTCAATTGCATTTAATTGAATTGAGCCAATAAATTAATAAATTGATTTTCCACATTGATTCATTTAATGGTAAATGTTGCCCAACGTATACAATTGTCGAAAATGAATTTTTCAAACCATTTAAAATTGAATGCAGTTGTAAGTGATTTTCTTATTAAGTTTCTATTGAATTAAATTATTTTCTTTGTTATTCTTAATCAAGAATAATCATTAATCACAATTTGAGTTTGACAATCGTTAGCTTTTCTTTTATTATGCATTTGATTATTTTGATGTGATCAGAATCTGATTCTTTATCCGATATTATATTTATGAAGTCTTTTCAAGGTTCATATTATTGTTGATTCGTGTCGAACATAAATATTGACGCAATTTTTTTTCCCTCTCAACTGCAGTAAACAATGTTGTAAATCAACATGTAAATCAATGCTATGTACTTTTCCCATCGATAGAAATACAAAACTCCTGTCATACGCTTGATTACAAACATAATTTCTACCTACCACATTTCAATGTGCTTTCTGTGCGGTGTCACTCTCTCTCTCTCTCTCTCTCGCTCTTTTTTAATCATCAAAACACAGTTAATGGTTAATATTTCAATATGATAATCATATTAGTGAACAAAATGCAATCAATTTTGTATTCGTTTGAGTTGTTATTCATGTAAATTAGTTACAAAATTTTCAATTGTGTGAACACAATGAACAAGCTCAAATTAAATTCGAGATCAATATGATGATGGAAAAGCGAGAAAAATGTGTGAACAAAAATGGGTCTATGATATGATGGAAAAGCGAATGACAATGAAACCACAACAATTGGTTTTCAATGCATTTATTGCTTATCAAATGTACTTGTTTCAGCTTTAAAATAAAAAGTATTATTTTGGATTAAACAAAAAAAAAAAAAAAAGAAACGTTGTATTTTTCCGATATCGAGAGGGTATTTAATTTGATTCCATATTTTCGAACGGATTATAAAAATTAATTCGAAATATTTGTGCTTTTAAATGCATTTGAAAAATTGTGTGCGTCATTTATGAAATAGGTCGATGTGATCAATTGAAAATTCGTCAATTTCGAAAAATTTATGTCAATTCCAATCAAAAGTTTTCCATTTCGAATTCAATCAAAATGCAATTATGTACGAATGCATTAGAGTACGAACAATAAAATCGGATTTTCGGTATATAGTCAAATGTGTCATCCGGTTTTTGTACAGATCGAAATAATTCAATTAAAAACTATCACGATACGTACATGTTGTCATTGAGTGGAAGGGTGATAGGGAGAGAGGGGAGAGAGAAAGAGAGAGAGAGAGGGACGAGCTTGTGATATCTATTCGTGGTGATGCATTTTGTTTCACAAAATTGAATATTCAAATGTGTGCATGTATATCGAATGTAATAACAAAAAGTAATCAAGCATTTGTCGCTGAAAGCCAATTGCAAATTGTCAATTCACCACTAATTATTTATGAGCGTGCCGGAAAAATGACGATTTGCTCACGTATAAGCGTGACAAACAATATAATATACTTTTTCAAAATTGAATTTTGGGTGAAAATTTTGCATTCATCAATTGCAGCTGAGAGTTGCAAGGGGGGCGAGGGAGGTCAAGGAGAGATAGAAAGAGAGAGAGAGAGAAAGAGAAAAAAAATATGAGTTTATTGCTTGTCACACAAATCGATGATATGAACATGCACGGTTGTTAGCAAGCAAACAGCATCAATGGCATGTATTGCCCAAAGTATGCTTGTTTAATTCGAATGAATTGAAACTCATGCGTAAAATGTTTATCTTGGATGAACGGATAGTATGTACGATTGATTGGTGATTGGTGATTGGTGATTGATGAGTCTATTCCAAATGTGTCATCGTAAATCACTCATAACACAATCAGATTCAATACACACAATGTGTATGAGAAGTGTGCGCGGCGTAATTTTTAAAAAACATAATTCAACGAATGCAAAACTATGATAATCGCAGTAAAGTATATGAATGACGTTGCATTCATTAGCGTCAAATTTGCTCATTTGAATTCTTTCCACAGACAAATTTCCATTGAATATACGGAATTTATTTGATAAACCCAGCAAAATAGTATGCGAACTGCTTTACAACAAATATAACCGATAAACGTGCACAATTCTGTCACAAATGGCGATCCGTAATCTAAGTGAGTACAAAAGAGCGAATGTTCTAGTTAGTGAGAGAATAAGAGAAACGAAATATGTAATATAATATAGAAAGAGCGAGGGTAAGAGTGAAAGAGAGAGAGAGAGAGAGAGAGAGAGAGAGAGAGATAGAGAGAGAGAGAGAGGGCGAGCAAAAGCAGTTTGCATTACATGACCGAGCACGAGAAGTGACAATGCAAAACTTTCTATTCGCATAAAATTCATATTTTATCAACAATTCAAGTATGAAATATTTGTCAAAAAAAAGAAAATCGAATATTTCAGACCAAGCTCAACGCAAAACTTTTCAATGAAAAGAACGAGAGAGAGAGAGAGGGAGAGAGAGAGAAAGAACGAAGAGAGAAACTAAGAGAGAGTGTGAGAGTGTGAGAGTTACAGAAAAAGAAAAAAGAGATAGAAACGAATCGGTAGACATTTCCGGAAGGAAGACATATTGAGGTTTTCATTTATCTATGTGATGTGTTTGACAGTTAAGTGCTTGCATGCGCGAATAATTCACACCATCGTTGGCAATGACAACGACTATAGTGCACAGTCACACACACACCCACACACGAAACGAAAGAGCGAGAAAAAAAATCATAATAAAAGAATATTCAGAAGAAGAAGTAAACGAAGAAGACCACGAACGAAACCAAATGAAAAACTACACCGTGAACTAGTTACAAGTCACAATAAACATTTTTCATGTCTCTTTTCCGTTACTACATTTGGTAAGTCGCAGCCAGATAAAAGAAGTGTAAGAGTTTTTGGTTTGTAAAATGGTACATGGAACGCAGTGAGTTACAAGAGAAAAGGTAAGAGAGAGGGAGAGATAGAGAGGGAGAGAGCGAGAGGGAGAGAGCGAGAGGGAGAGAGAGAGAGAGAGAGAAAGAAAGAAAGAAAGAAAGAAAGGGAAAGAGGCAACAATTTAAGAATAGTGATAGAAAGATGATTTTTCGTGTGCGAAAATATAGTTCGTGCATGATGTTAGATGACAATAGATGAGCAAATTGTTATGGGCTCCATTTGCCATTACAAATATTTTCAACGATGCAAAAGAGAGAGAGAGAGAGAGAGAGAGAGAGAGAGAAAGAGTTGAAGCCAGAGAAAAAAAAAATAGGATGCACGCTAGTTCAAGTGTGCCACAAATACGATGGAAATGATGTTGATGTTGGTTGTTTGTGTGTGCAATGTGCATGCATGTGGCAAGTGAGAAAAATTGTATCCTTAGCTCACGTGCAACGGACATAAAGCAAAAAGAATATTCTCAACGAATTATTTTGAGTAAGCCATTTTTCCGAATAACAATAATAATGTTCCAATGTGTAGTCAACAAAGTTGCCACATTCAACGAAAACAGCATACTATTTTTGGTCGTTGTCACTAGTTCTCTGTTTAAGAAAAATTTCACACAATTTTACAGAATCGTTTCGTGTGTGCTGTTTTTTTTTTTTTTTTTTTTTCATTTTCCTCCAGCGAGTATGTGTCATTCTCGAAGGCATGTCGGTATTTTAAGCCACTTGTCTTGATTACAATGGCATTAAGCAGAAGCATTCTCCATCTGATTGCACATATGCGCATTCACAGCACTTTTCTTCGCATAGTCAACATCATTCGATCGCACAACCATAACGTCACAATGCCGATCATGATAACAGTCAATGGCAAATACGGTACATTCAAGAAAAGTGACTAATGATCCAAAAGTGGTACTTCTATTCGCAATTTTTCTTCTTTTCACTACTTTTGTGCCATACACATTCACATACGGTGATCAGTTATCGAGATCTAAAATGCTTCCATTCGAAATGTGATGAGCCAAACAATCTGTAACATTGTTTACTCATTTTATTTGCAATTTTCACTCTTTACTAGAGAATCACTTGCCTATGAAAAATGCTTTAGGATCATTTAGGAGCTGTCTTTTGCTTGGCATGTATGTTGTCCGTTTGTCAACAACATTTTTATTTTATCCTGATGTTATTTTCAACATTTAGTTTGAAGTGCATTTACCAATTCAATGCCAAAATCAATTTTTCGTCTTTTAGCATTCAAAAGATTTATTGTCATATTTTTGATATGAAAGATTTTTGATCTGAATTTCTTTTTTAAAGTTTATAAGGGACAATAATATTGTTATGAAAATTCTTTCGTTGAAAAATTCAAATAAAATTGAAAGCATCTATATATCAAGTGAATAATTTTTACCTCAAGTTCTCACTCCACCACTTTAAAGGCAAAAATGTAAGCATAAAAAATAACTTGAACTTTCTTAACTGTGCAAACTATGCGTGTTTCAATATAAATAGATTTGTATACATCATCGATACAACTTTTGTATCGAATGCAATCAATGTAAAATGAACTCTCTACTTCAAATTAAGTAAAATATATAAACATAGATTGGTTTTATTGATTATATTGTTCACACAAACTTTTCTCCACTTTAAAAACAATTCTAAAATATATGGATTCGATGTTGCATCTTGTGAATGCATCTCAAAATAAAATGAATGAATGCAAATCTATGAAAAGCCAAAACAGAAATAAATTCTCTTCGATAAATTTTCGTTTGCATATTTATTTAACAAAAGCATTTTTGTGGTTAACCAAATTTACCACATTG
This sequence comes from Resseliella maxima, assembly GCA_029041755.1. Lineage (NCBI taxonomy): Eukaryota > Metazoa > Arthropoda > Insecta > Diptera > Cecidomyiidae > Resseliella > Resseliella maxima. The sequence goes on along the minus strand of JAQOWM010000752.1, from coordinate 8,981 downwards.
GCAAAAGATTGTTACAAGTGTTTCAATACGATACATCAATGAATAAACCGTTTTGTCAATGGACTTAATGTGAACAATACGAACATTATTTGGTTCACCTCAGACAACTCATTTGATTGGGTGGGGTTTTTTTTTTTCTTTTCTTTTTCATTTCTCACTTTTTGTTTCGCATCACTACCGATGATGACTGAGAAATTGCGTGTAATATTTCACGTTTCATTCTCTCATTCATTTTTATCACTAGCATTTCAGTTGAAAATGCGCTAGCGCGCAACATAACAGAAAATTGTAGAAAAAAAAAAGACCAATGACGATTGTTAATTTCCTGTTTCCATTGATTAGTTTTCTCACTGCTAATACAAATTCGATTTATTGTTCGTCATTCCAGTTTATTCATGTGTTTTCTTCATCATCTTTTTCTTGTTGTTGTTGTTGTTTTTTTTTTTCGCTCAACTCACTCTCAGTTTTTGCTGATTTATCTCTTTGTTTTCCACCAAATTGCTATAATCGAAATTCTCCATTCCACTTCATTCTTTGATGGATATAATAATGACATTGCCGGAGATCGACGATTTTTCGTCGAAATGTTACTGCACGAATGAAATTATGAAATGAAATATTCATCAAATGAACTACTCAAGTAGAAGTTTTTTTTTCTTTGTTTTTAAATTGAGCCCAGTTTGGAATTATCAACGAAAGTCATCGCGTCTATATTTCTATTTTTTTTTTTTTTCATTATGATTTTTATTTATAACGCTTTTAAATTGATCCTGATACATGCACATCTCATTAGTGACCCTTTCAACTCGAATCAAAGATACTTGGAAAGACATATACATAGAATGAAAGATAGATAAACAGAGAGGGAAAGAGAGTGAGAGAGAAAGAGAGAAAGAGAGAGAGAGAGAAAGAGAGAGAGAGAGAGAGAGAGAGAGAGAGAGAGAGAGAGAGAAAGAGAAAAAGAGACAAAAAGACAGAGACAGCAAGCAAGAGAGATGGATAGTGTACATAAACGGTGACTGCACATCTAATCAACGGATAAATAAAAAAAGACTTTATTTTGTCTTAAGAGGTTGAGTCATGTTCAATGGCCTAAATAGGAAATGCGCTGATTGAATTTATTTTTAATTTTCTGATTCACTTTCTTGTCAATGTTCATTGGAGCTCATATCACGCTGTGATCAAAAACCATTTTTAAAATGCGACAAATGAGAGAAGATAAAAGCATCAAGAACAAACTCAATTAATCAGCAATAAAAAACGGATATAAAAGAAGATTTTGTGTGAGACAAAGAAAGAGACAAAATGAATGTGAATGTGAAAAAGAATGAAACGAAGAAAGCGAATGAGATAGAAAGGGCCAAACCTAAAAGAACAACCGCACTCGCTAGTCAACGTAGAAAAACCAGCATATAGTATATCGTTTCTGATTGATTGACCAGCAGTTTTCATTCGTTTGGCCTCAGATGTCATGCATATTATGTTCATTGTTTTTAATACCAACGATCTTGATAACGACAATAAAACAAAAATTATCCATATATCCGGCGCGGATAATTTTCATATCCATTAGATCAGTGAGAAAGTGAAATGCGTCATCGAAATATTTCATTTGCTCAAAATGTGTGACTTGATCACAGTGCATGAAAAACATGCTTTGCGTTTCGTCTTGTTCTTCGTTTTGTTTTTTTTTTTTTTCTTGCCGCATTTTCTTTACTCTTTAAATTCAACGTCAAGCCAACCGAATCTATGACCAAATTACAAAATAAAGTTCACGAATCTGTTACTAATTTTATTTAATTGCGTTAATACCGATACAGTCAAAAGAAAGAAAGAAGAAAAAAAAAAGAGTTCAAATTTGAACAAAGAACATTTGTACGCAATGCACTTAGTGGCCGTTATTGCTTCGTGTTGCATGTTGATGACGTGAATTAAAAAGAAAAAAAAAAATCCAAAATTGCTTCGTAATGATGACATGAAGAATTCAGTAGTTAGTTCAACTATTCTCTTCTGTATCTTTCAAGTAAATTGTACCGAAAATGCTATTCTACCATTAAAATGCTCGCTTCATTGAAGATAAAAGAGAATTTTGAAATGCGAACAACAACAACAACAAGAAAAAAAAATACGAAAAGAAAGATTACCGAATTCTAATTTCTTCGTCAATTCGGTCATTGAAAATTATGTAACATAATAATTTTTTAATCAAACATTACGCCATATAATGTAAACAAATCGATATTATTCTTCTGTTGCTTTTGCTTTTGCTTTAGCTTATGCTTCATGTTGATTTCCTCACGCGTTTATTGTTTTCGCGCTCGGTCAGTTTTTTTTTTTTTTTTTTTGTTTAACGTCTGTGTGCATCGAACAGCAAAATGCTGTATTTAAATGTTCGTATATGAACACACAATTATCGATTTCCTGCCAATTTACTTTATGGATTTTTGTGATCACACACAAACATCATCATTCGCTTTTGATGAATCAAATCACATCAAATAAAATAAAATATCTACCGACAAGACCACAAATCAATGAACTCATTTCACAGTATGAGATAAGTTAATCTCATGAATATAAACTTGATTTTATCGCTTGAATTTCGAGAAAAAAAAAAGAAGAAAATAAACTCATTTATATGGATAAATCTGAAAATGCATTTGCTGACGATTCGTTTGTAAAACCGCAAAATCATTTCGCACAAACATGCAGCTTAATGTGACTTAATTGTTCTTGATTCTTTATTTCCCAAAATAAAGAACAACATCCATATGATCAAAATGTAAACACCATTAAAGTTTACTAATGAATAGCGTTGATTCAGTGCTTGACACATATGGTCAGACATTGGATAAAAAATGGGTGAGACAAATGTGGAAAAAAAAAAACAACGAATCAATGAAAATTTATAATAATTAATCATCATGACTGTAGTGTTGTTTTCATTTTATCACACACACACACACACGTATATATACACAGTCCGTTTTGATACGAAATGAATTGGTTTGGATCTTGATAAACTTGTTTATAATTTATAGTCAAATAAGTACATCGTTTGCTGGCACAAATATCGAATGAATGCAATTCATTTCGTTGGATTCAAGAGTTCTTCTTCTTGTTTTTTTTTTGTTGATTGGTGTTTGTGTGCACATTTATTTAATCAGCGGATGCAAATGCCGTCAATCAATTATTGCATACAATGCATTCGTTCAAATATTGACTATTAATTCATTTTTACATTCCATTTGCTGACTCAATTCTCACCTACGATCTTCTTTTTTTATTCTTTTCCTTTTTGTTTGTCCGTCTCAAAATGAATGTTTCCTTTTTGTTTTTCAATTGTTGAGTATTGAATGCTATGAAGAATGACGAAGCAAGCATAGGATATAGAGATTCAGAGAGAGTTAAGCAGAGTTTTTTGGCTCAATAAGAGTAGGCACATTTCTGTGGTGTATTTATTCTTTCTGCCTTTCTCTCAATCTCACTCTCAATCTCACTCTCTCTCTCGCTCTCTCTCTCTCTCTCTCGCTCTCTCTCTCACTCTCTCTCTCTCTCTCTCACTCTCTCTCTCTCACTCTCTCTCTCTCACTCTCTGTCTCTCTCTCTCTCTCTCTCTCTCTCTCTCTCTCTCTATTCTACCTCCCTTCCTTCTCCTCTTGCAAACTCTCTTCATTGTGTTTAGCACATCTCATTTTGCAAATTGTCGTTTTACCATAATAACAATGGAAGTTGATTCATAAATAACATACGAATGGCAATAAATAAATGTGGAATGTGTTGCACAGCAACAAGGCTCTTGTGTCGTGCCGCCGCCGTCATACGTTCAAAAACTGAGCACACGTTCCATTGAGAATTGGTTGGAAAAGAAAAAAGAAAAAAAGGGATCCGCAGATCATTGCACACTGTCGCCGATGATCGTTAGCCCAGATGAACGACGCGGCGATAAAAAAAAACATCTGCCACTAAGACGACCGATCGATGACTAACCGTCGTTTTTTCCCTCTTTTGAATCTCTAAATAATACATTCGCTGGAATGGAGTAAAAAAAAAATTGCATTTTTTCAAATAAATCAAACGATCAAAACCGTCAATCAATTCAATAACAAAAATTGATTTCGAGAATGCAAAATGCACTTTGTTTTTTTTTATAAAAACCAGAATGAAATTAAAATTCTAAGCCAATCCTCCGAAAATGTAATTTCTAAATCAATGCGCAGACACATTTATCAAAAACCAAAAGAAGGAAAAAAATTGCATTGGCCAAAGAAAACGAATTGCAACTTCATAGCATCTGCATTGGCCCAAACATACGGTGTGTGTGTGCCCGTGCGCAGAGCCGAAAAAGTGAGTATGCAGAATCAAAACAGACTAAAAGAGAAAGATGAATGTGGGCTTTTTTCACAGTTCTTATTTTGTTATCCTGTTCTTATTGCCATTCATGAGACACATTGCAATAACACACACACACACACTCCCTTTCTCTCAATCCTATTCACAAACATACGTTGATATTTACAAACCAAGAATGCAAAAGAACAATGCACCAAAACCAAATGGAATAATGCTTTATCTTCGGGGCAATTGCGAAATGAATGAATATCGTTACACACGTGAGCCTGCACTGAATTGCTCTTACTTGTATGGCTGTTTGAATTCTTTTCGCATTATTATATGCTTGTGTTGTCGTTTCGTTTGCTTTAATTCTTTCTCATTTTTATTCATCGGTAGTTCGATTTTTCCCTTTGAAATGTCGCCGTTTTTTTTTTGTCTTTCTTTTTCTCTCTTTTCTGTTTCTATGTTGTTTTCATTGAAATGTTGCTATATTTTGTGAAATTTTCTTTCTTTTTTCTTCTCGTTTGCATCTCTTGTATGTATATTGCTGCCGTTCGACTGCTGTTGTTATTGCTGCTGTTGCTGTGAGTCGTTGTCAATCCCTTTATTGATGGCTTTAATTTCGTTTTGCAAGAGCATATTTCCGTTGCTGTGTTCGTCTCATTCAGCCAATGATGTAGCTATCTGCCGTTGATGTATAAATTATTTTTCTAGATGTTTGCTTTATTCCTTCGTGTGTATTTGTGTGTGTCTTTGTCTCTTTCTCTCTCTCTCTCTCTTGCTCTCTTTTCTTTTTTTCATTTTCGTTGGTTGCCAACATTCGCTTTATTTATAGTTCAATATTTCGCTTTGTGTTCGTTCAATTTTGCGTCTCGATCGATTCATATCTTGACAACAACATGATGGGATGGAAGAAAAATTTCTATCATAAATAAACTAGCGAAAAGCAGCAGCGTACTGCAGAAATCAAGCAAAAAAAAAAAACGGAATAAATTTTTTTGTTGTTCGTTCATCGTCCTCATCCTCGTCGTCGTCATTTGGCAAAAGGTGTCTATTTGAGCTGTGTGTGTGTGTGTACACATGATGATGATAAGCCAGTGTATATTGCGACGGGCACAGTTTGACATTCTTCTGTTCCGTCTCAATTCCATTTCACTTGGCATCGTTCGCGCGCGCACAGATTGGGAATAGCAAAAATTTTTGGCACGGAAGTTTCGGTGCACCAATTGTTGCCACTAGTTACAGTCGATCTTTTCCTTTTTTTTTCACAACACCGTTCGTCATCTGTCAACTCGTCTTGTGTGTCTGTGTCTGTGTCCTGTGTGCTCTGCAACCGTTTCATTAAATTCATTCTTCGATCGTTCCTTCGTTCTTTTTTTTTTATGGTTCTTTCTCTCTAAATAGGTTTCCTTTTTGTCGTTCGACAACTGGAGCATGGTTGCTATTATTGAAAACGCCACGTGTCAAAATTGCCATATAATGAAAGTTATATTGAACACAAATGAATAAAACGGAATCATACAAATCAATGATTGCAGCTAATGATTACCGTTGTGCCATCGGCAATCATTCCTCTGATATTTTTTTTTTTTTTCACTTTGATTTCGTTTTTTAATCATATATTTCAGCTACCCCATCACATGAATATGAATATGAATCATCATCATCATCATAGGTATATATGAATTGAATGCATGCTTTTGACAATGTAAATATACACCTTCATGAACAGTTACTCCAATATCTCAACAGGAACAATAACAAATCAAAAAAATATCGAGCACGAGAGAAATGGAAAAAGAGAGAAAAAGAGAGGAAAAGAGAGAGAAGGAGAGAGAGAGAGAGAGAGAGAGAGAGAGAGAGAGAGAGAGAGAGATAGAAAGAGAGAGAGAAAGAGAGAGAGAGAGAGAGAGGGAGGTAAAGCGGAAAAGGGAAAAGAGAGAAAGAGAGAGAGAAAACTCTCACAAATAAAATACAATTTGATGAGGTGCATGTGCGTGAAATTATTTTGATTTATTTATTGTGTTCGTTTTATATATAAATAAAAATCGCTTTTTTTTTTACTTCAATTGAAACATTAAATCAAAAATAGAAATTGCAATGTAAACAATGTAAATTATTGCAAATATAAATTGTATTATTGAAATAAATAAAAATTGAAAGAAAAAATTTATTGTTTAATTTCTTTGTTTCCATTCCAACCATGAGATAACTCAGCTATTTGTCTGTTAACCGATTCTGTAACGTTTTTTCCATTTTTTACACTTATTTTTGCTACTGGTTCATTTGATTCATTTATCAATAGGATTTGTTCATATTTCACCAAGATATGTATGACAAAGCTGATGAGTGCAGCAATCGGAATTATGCTGAAGCAGAGAAACTTTATGATTCGAACTAATCGACGACTCCTTGAAATAAAAAGTGTTGATTTCAATACATTTGGGACGAAAGCACCTAAACGTAAATAATAAACATAATGGTTTTGTTTCGTACAAAATAAGTGTAGAGTGCATCAATGTGACATAAAATCCTGGCAATCGAAAACGTTCTTCAACCCAAATGAATGGAAATATCATGCTGCGTAAATTTTCCATAACTTTTAGCTGGGGAATCGGAACCACTTCAAAATTAAATTGTAAACGTTTGACGGCAATGAGTGGAAAGCCAGTTTTCTGTACAAAAAAAAAAAAACGAATTTCCAAATGAATCGTTAATAATAATTTCCTTCTGAATTGTATAAAATATTATCAATAATAATGAAAATTGCTTAGCATTCCTAAATGATAAATGATTGAGATTCAAAAATGTTAAAACAAAATCAATCAATTGTTATAAAAAAATCTTGCCAAATCAATGCTTGCAAAAATCTCATGCAATTTTCTATTCGGTTGTAATCCCGATTCAATATTTTCCAACAATGATGGATGAGTGTCAAGAAAATGCGGTAAAGTGGCTATTATTGGTGCGCCAACACAATTGAATAGGTCAAGCGTTCCTTGAATTGGGCAACTACCATTATCACGGCAATATGCTGGAATTTTAGAAAATCGATTAAGATTTTGCTTAAATTTTCGCAATGGAACACCACGATTATATATTTTTCGATCATATTCCAAACCCAATGATATACAAATTGAACGTTCAAATGCCCATATTTGTTCATAAATATTACGAAATGGTGGTATATAATATCCATCGGTTCCTTTATATTCATTTTCTTCATCTGAATACCATGCATCCATCATTGGTTCTTCATCAACTTCAACAATAACACCAACATTTGTTATTTCTTTTTTACCACGATACACTTTAAATACACCATTCGATGTGCCATTAGACTGAAAAATGAAGAAATTGCCTGTTCAGCTCATGTATGCAAATAAAATTGAATCGATTCGATATTCACTTAGTAAATTCTAAACACTTACTGCACCCAAGAAGGAAAATTTAAATTCACTTGCATCGTCTTTACTCGGTTTAATTGATGCACTTTCGCCAGTTTCAAAAACCGAACAAATGGCTTTTACTTTGAAATTTTTTGATGTACAATCAATTGGGATTCCTATTGAAATAGAGATTTTTTTTTTCACTTTCATTAATTTTGTCATTTTTCACTCGAATTATGTCGATTTCTCATTCAGTTTGGCTTTCTATTTCAATTTTACCATCAAACATTAAATCCATTGCTCTGCCAGTCCAAAATGGTGTTGATGGTTTGAAAATAATCTCAAGAGCATCTGATACCATTGGAAGTAAACCTTGTCGATTCACATTTACCGCCAATGCAACTGAATTCAAAACTGTTCGATGTAAATCGGAAAATTCGATTGTAAAACATATTTTTGATATAAAATTAATAAGAAACAGTTATTGCATACCTGGATGTAAAATTGTGACATTTTCATTGCCTGTTAATCCATTACTCAAGTGTGGTTTGAATATCCATGTTTTTCTTAGTGTAAACTTGAGCGTATCATTTTGATCATTGTCAACCGTATCATGTTTATATATATATTGACTTCAGAAAATGAATGAGAAGAAAAAGTAAAGGAAATTGAATTTATTTTACAAAACCAATAGTGAAATCAATGAGCGAATATTACTGAAAAACATAAGGTCCAATGTCCTTGAGGTGTGGTTTTGCTCCATTTTGAACATCTTCTGGATTTTGTAAATCAAAAATATGAATATGAAACTCCAATGGAAATGGTAATTTCAGATACATTTGTCGTGATATTGACTTTCTGATGGGTATTTGCTAATAAAAATTCAAGTTAATAAAAACACACTCAATCAACGAATGATTTTCTTTTTACAGTTTCTTAGATTTGTCAAATTTATTACCCAACGTAAAATTCCATTAACAATATAATCATATAAATATAGTGACAGGAAAAGACCACTCAACCAAATTACACATAATATTATTGATATACGAAGATAATGTCGTTGTTTCAGTTTCAATATATACATTTTAAACGAAATTTATTGAGTTAAAGTGTGAAATATCGATGTTAAGAGCTTAGACAATGAATGTTTCGTTCAGATTCATCCAAGTTTTTATTGACTATTTTTTTTTGTTTCTCATTTTACCAATGTTTTTATACTGAACAAATTAAATTTTAATGAAGCGGATGGTCGAT
>JAQOWM010000135.1:0-30967 GCA_029041755.1 Resseliella maxima | reverse complement strand
CCGTTATTCGTTCATTCATTTATTTGTTCTATGCTTTCGATCGTTAGTTATGTGTATAGATTTTCAGATATCATAGTCTCAAAAAATGGTAAAAAAAAAAACTATTGCGGAGTAAAACGACAACATTGAACTTCTCTACGGTAAAACTTCATTGCGATCATTTTTTTTTCACTCTCTTTCCGTCTCTTTCGTTTTCATCATTGTATCATGTGGAAAAAGGCCATGTTGGCGGAATTGTAAAAACCCGGAATTGCGCGTATTTGTAATAATCATAAATTATGGCAGCCATTCACCCAAATGGAATGAGAACAAAATACACAAAAATAAAAGAAAACAGTTAAATACGGCGAATATTTATGTTCTTGAATTAAAAACGAATTCATGCGCAACCAAGCACCTCCAACGTAAAACAGTACCTTAGCCTCTCTCTTCTTTCACTTACTCTCACTCTCACTCTCAATCTTTTTTCTTCTTATGATTTCTCTCTTCTTTTTTCCTTTTTCGCTTGTTTCTTTTTTCGTTTCGATTGCTTTTGTTCGTTTCTTCTGTTTAGTTTCTTTTGTAATGAAACTTGAGTTTTACCGTATTTAACTTTCAGGTTGGAAATAAAACAAAACTTTTTGATATGAATTTTCATATCAAATAAAGTGGCAAAAACAGTGAAATATGCAAACGGCCAAATATAGTTTGATTAAATGCGATGATTTACAATTCAAGTTCATTTGAATGAATATCGGATTGTTTAATCAGCAATAGAGCAAATCTTGCCACACCATTCGACGGCAATTGACTGAAGTTTACTTTTGAACATTTCAAGAAGCAATTCCTTTGAAGCATCCAAAACGAGAACGATTTTACAAATGTGTAAGAGTGAGAAAAAAAAACAGAAATAAAGAATAAGGAGCTCTTCTCAAAAGAATCATTATAAGTGGGTGACGAAGAAAGAGGGGGCGAGGTTGAGCACACAATGAAAATAAGACTTCCCGTACTTAATTAAATCAAGATCAAAATGTTAAATATTATTTCAATTGGAATTTGCGAACAACAAACAGAAAGACTCTCTCTCTCTCTCTCTCTCTCTCTCTCTCACTCTCTCTCTCTCTCTCTCTCGCTCTCTCGCTCTCTATCTCTCTCTGTGAAAATTGGGCCAAACAGTAAACATTTCAATGAAAAATGGATTCATCATTGTGGCATTGTGTATTTTACTTGGAAAATTTTGTTGACATTTTTCGCTAAATTGTCATATCTTTGTTGGAATTGACATGAAATGTGAAACAATTCCAATTAGTTACAACGACAAAATATCGAAATAATATTTTATATCCGAACAAATATGTTGAATATTATGTTGGCAATATTCAAATAAAATACATCACAATTCGAAGCTCATGTTAATTTGAAAATATTTATAAGCAAACGCATTGTTTTATTATATATACACGAAAATGTTGGCAATTTTCTGTTCGAAATTTCATTAAAATTGCCATTTATGTTTTTGAGGAGGGAGAGAGAAAGAGAATGAGAGTGAGAGAGAAAGAGCGAGAGAAAGAGCGAGAGAGAGAGAGAGAGAGAGAGAGAGAGCGAGAGAGAGAGAGAGAGAGAGGGCGAGAGTGAGAGAGGCGAGAGCGAGAAAGCGAGAGCGAGAAAGCGTGAGCGAGAAAGCGAGAGAGAGTGAGAAAGGAAGAGAAAGAGAGAGAGAGAATGAAAATGAGAAAAAAAAATGTCTATTTATTTGCGTACTGATGGAAAATATTTTCGTGTATATCGAATAAAGTAAAACTTTCGAAAATACATTCCTATTTTCTGAATGTATATTTAATTGGAGTTTTGGAGAATACAACCGAATTATATCCAGGCAAATCAAATGGAATTTGATCCACAAAACATTGAATTTGGTGTTTTGTTTCAAATCAACTGGAATGCAACATTCCCGTAAAATCAAATCCTAATTTATTCGGCATGGGAGTGAGTGTGTGTGTGTGTGTGTATGTGGATGGATGTGTGGATGGGTATGAGTGTGTATCTATGTTTGAGTTTTTGATGTGTCTATGCACAATTATTGTTTAAAATTTTAATTCTACATAAGCTTGGCTTTTCTAAAATTGTTGCCGTGAATTATCCATTTATGAATTTATCCCTAAAATTGTTTATTAATAAATTCGTCTATATTTGCAAACAAATGTACATTACGACAACCAAATAATATACTACATAATATTAAATGTGTATGGAATGAATATGTCGAGCATGAATATTCACCGGTAAATGTTCAATGTTCGCTAATTTAAAATAGCTAAAATCCCATTTGTAGCTATAACAACATGCGATGTAAAATAGGCGAAAGCATGTGGGACAAAGCCGAAATAGAATAACAACAACAAGAACAAAAAAAAATTAATTACGAAAATATTTTTGGAACTACAAACGAGATTATAACAATAATATGGTATGACGTCTGTTGGAAATGTCAAAATTTGTGATATGCTGTGCTATGAAAATCATTTTAAAAAGTATATTGATGCGTTTCGTGTGGGTATTTGTAGTCGAAAGATTTATATATTGTACGTTCACACACATAAAACATATATCAGCTTTTGAGCAAATGAAAAAGTTTTTTGAAATTGCGTATGTTAATTCAGTAGGCGTTACGAATTTTTCTTCGGCAAAAATGTTTTAGCATCAAATTTACACCATTTTCAATTATAATTTTCTAAACGAATTACGAGTTACAAAAATGTCTATTTCAAATTAGACAAAAAGAAATCAATTTGATTCATTCATTTCCATCACGTTTTGTCAGAGACGAAAAAAACAAAAAAAAAAAAAAAATACCTCAGAAGAAGGAAAAAGATTCGTGCGCTTGCGTTTAATATGCAATATCATTTCACATTCTTAGTAAATATTTATTTTGAAATGTATCACAATGTAATGGCATCTGACAGTAAAATTCCTAAATGAGCTAGAATTGTTAGCAACATTTCATAAGGAATTTGCCATAAGCATGCATATTGCATGAATTTCGTATGTACATTGCGTAACGTAAATGTATATTAAATTCTATGGGCAAAAGCTTAGGCCTCTTTCAGAATGATTACATATTAGACGTATGTCACATATTCAAAAGAAGATTCAGTTTTTACACAAAGCACATTGATTTACACACGGTTGATTGTCAATCTACTTAGAATGAGCTATTTCATTTCGTGCACATGCCATATTGTCGTTTTCCTGTTCTAGTTGTTGCAGTCGTCGTTGTCGTTGTCGTTGTCGTTGTCGTTGTCGTCGTTGTCAAGATTCACTAATAAGCATGTTGTTGCGTAATGTTTATGCAGCATCGAGAGTAATTAGCAATTTGTAATCGTACGTTGTGCAAACAAAGTTTCCAAGTACCTGTCGAATTGAAATTACTGCGCACATAATCTAATTACATGTAAATAAGTGAGGCAGACATTTTGTTTGAGTGTATTTGTGTCTATGTGTCTATGTATGGATATTTTCATTGAAACCATCACCACACACACACACACACACACACACACACACACCAATACGTACTGTACGAGAAAATAAAAATCGCTCTGAAGCACTTTGTGCAAAATCAAAAGCAATTGAATGCTCAAAGAGAGCTTTTGCCAAAATAATTCGCTTTTTTTCTATTTTTTTTTTTTGTTTCTTGTCTTGGCATCTTTTGTTGTGTCGTTTTCATCAAATATTCGACAAAAGTATATTGTGCATCAAGCAAACTAAAGAGAAAAACCACATTGTTGCCAGTTGATGCTTTTGAACTGAGCAAACACGCAAAGCGATCATTTTCATCACTGATTTTAATTCTCGTGTGATTTTCGATGATAAAATACTTTCGGTATGAATGAGTGGATGCGTGGAATATTATGTATGCCAGAGCCAATTAGCGATAGATGAATTTAATGAAAGGATTCTTTAATGTCAGCATCATCATCATCATCATCAATGTGATGACAGTTGAAAAGACTCTTTGGTTATGGAAACTTATGAATAGGTTTTCAATATGAAATGTAAAGTTTGCTCTTTCGATAACATTGACATCACTTGTGTTGCTTTGCATGAAACTTGTATTTTATTACCTGACAATCAGTCGCACAGTTGCTATTCATTTGGTAAACTTGCCGACGTTGTCTTCACAACATTCCTAAAGGTATTTTAAAACAAAAGCTTTTCAACCGATGAATTTTGATTTATTTATGCATTGAAAATTTGGCCTCGGTTTATTACTATTTCGTGTGCGTGTCTGCTAGTGAATGTGTGCGTGTGTGCGTGTGTGCGTGTGTGCGTCAGTTTGTGTCTCGTATTGAATTTAATAGTCCCTGATTTGATCGAATGAACGCATGTTGACTATGAAAACTGATTTTTCTATCATCATTTCTGTTATGTTTACCTTGAGACGAATTTCGTAATCCAATCTTATGGTATATAATATTTCATGTGTGATGCTGCATCGATGAGTACGTGTTAATTTTCGTTAAAATCTTTCAAGGCTACAAACCAAAATAAATACCAACGACCAAAATGACAACACTTCGAAAATCACTTAAGTGGAAACAAATCACACTCACAGCAACAATTGATGGGAAAAGACAAAAATATGTTTTAGTTTTCCCATTAATCGCATACAAACGATACTAATGAATCCGAAAAATGAAAATGAAAATGGAAAAACATGTTGGAAAATGGTATTTTATTTGAATTCCGGCTGTAAAATTACAAACAGACAATGGCTTTTCTGGTTTCTGATGATAATCTTGAATAGAAATTTTACGATGCCGAAACATTTACCAAAAATTCAATTGTCAAAATTTGTTCCAAAGCAATCTTTGTTGAATGATTCAATTGTCTCATTCGATTAAATAATTTTGTATTGTACCGTTGAATTGACGGGCTGAAGGCATTCCCGATTCAATTTAATACGATAATACGCTATTATGCATGTTTATTCAAATTTCGAATTTCCTTCATCCGTTCGTTTTGTTCGTTCATTCATTCATTTTTGTTCGTTCATCTTAAGGTGTTCTAATGGATGCGATACACGATTTTTCCCGTTGTCAGCAAACCAACACAATAGACTCGCGATGCGCATCGTCTCTTTTTCCATTTTTGTTGTTGGTGGTTTACCTTTTCAATTACAATTTTCTATTACGATCCTTCCAAATATATATATTTTATATCTATATATTTATATATTGACGAAGCCATTTTTCAGCCATTTTAATTAAAACATAATAAAAATAGCAATCGCTTCACATTTCACAGACGAATGAAATCATTTTGAACGAGTGTACTTTATGAGCTATTGGAAACTGAAATGGCGTATTTTCGCATCAAATACACGCGCAATTTTTAAATTACCTGCAATCGTTTTAAAATCTATTTGATGTTTGCATTTCATTTTTATAGGCAAATGACTGACACACATTTTCTCACTAGCTTTTGATTAAAATACGCTTTATAAATGGTAAATATAATGAAAAGAATGGGGAAAATAATATATAAACTGTGCGTATGCGAGTGTGTGTGGAGTGATAGTGAGAGTGAGAAAGCGAGAGAACGAGAGCGAGAAAGAGAGAAAGGGACAGAGAGGAAGGGAAGAGAGAGAAAGAGGAAGAGAGAGAGAGAGAGAGAGAGAGAAAGGGACAGAAAGGAGAGAGAAAGAGAGAGAAAGAGAGAGAGAGAGAGAGAGAGAGAGAGAGAGAGAGAGAGAGAGAGAGAGAGAGAAAGAAGGAGAGAGTGAGTGAGTGTGGCTGAGATTTGTTGGGCGCACCCGCGCTTGGATTATACATAGCTGTCGACAACACAAACAATGAACACGAAAATCCACATCGCCCGGTGAATAAATAAACGAAATCCCATATACTGTTCGTTTTGCTCCACAGTATACAAAAATGAAAATGTTTGTTAAGACGTCGTTGTGATGTTGAGAGTGAGTAAGGCAACGTTCACAAACTGATAATGTTCATAAACAGATGTGCACGCATCAAGTGCGCTAAACAAAAGCATCCAAATGGATAAAGCTCGATTTTCAAAGAATATCAAATTCATTATTTAAGTTAGACGATTTTCGTTTTTCATTTTTCATTAATGCACAATGTTCACTGTTCGCTCTCTCTCTCTCTCTCTCTCTCTCTCTCTCTCTCTCTTTTGCTTAAAACGTTCCAAACTCGAGCGTATGTATACCATTTCCATTTACCTGCGTAAATTCGCATTCGCTGACTGAAAATTATACATTGCTAAAAGCAATTTTATTTCATTTTTGATGTATACCGAGAAAGAAAAAAACGTAGAATTATTCAATGTAATAGCGCAGCTCAGCTGCGTCATGGTTTCTCATACAGAAGAAAAAAGATAACGCAATTCCTTCAAATCAATGTTGTTGTATGCTCGCATCGTTTTTTCTCATCAACTACGACTACCACCACCACCTCTTCTTCGTCTTAATTCTCCTTTTTCATGTAAATTAATGCAAATTCCAAACATTATATAGAGTGCAACGATGAGAAACTATTTTTACAACTAGATAGCAACAAGATTTTCGCAACGCTGTGCATGAATTACGAACAAAAAAAGTGGTGTCTTGTTCTTATAACAAAAGTACTTTTATGTTTGTACAGATAGTTTTTCACCGAAAAATATCGCGAATGCTTTCAATCAATAATAATATAAAATTACTTGTAAGTTTTATGTTCTCATCATGAACATTGTTTTGTGCATTGAAAGTGACGCTTTTCCGGCAAATTCAACGATCAAACGGGATGGAGGTGGTACATCCGTAGGAGTTTCATGACGGAAATCAAAAGGCGACGTCATTTTTGTTCGCATAACCTTCGAAAAATGTTTGCTATTGCTTGCGCTTGAGCCATTATATTATGCTTGTTTTTGGCACCTTCCATAATCATAATCAAAAATCAAATATTTGATGATGAAAATACATGAAATACTTCTGCATCGTCACGTAATGAGTATTCATCCGTTGTTTTTAATTTTTTTTTTCTTTTTTTTGTCTTCCTTCTCCTGCATACTATTTACAGTTTCTCATTACTTTAACTTCATCCCCGCGCACTAAAAATTACAATCTAACAAGCTCGACGAATTTTACGAAAATTGTAAATTTCAATGTGGTGCGGGGATTTTTCGCATCAATTTCTCAAAACGGGTAAAAAGACGATCGAATATTTTCTTGTTGTTGTTGTTGTTTGACTGTTTTTGTTGTTGTTGTTGTATCCGTGCGCTCAAGCACATTCCTCAGAACAATAGACAAGAATGGCATACAATATGAAAAGATTTCGTATTTGAATATCTCTTTGATAAAGAAATTGACAACATTTTCCATCAATACGGTGTAATTTAATTATAAATCACAATGGAGGTGAAAAATTTTCATCAAAGCATCTGATAAATGACAAAAATGAGAAGAAAAGAAAAAAAAAATTGTATGCAACGGGACGGGATATCAAACAAACAAACAAAATATTTACGACTTAAATATTTTATTATGAATTTGCGTATTGATCAAAAGAGAAAAAGTAAAAAAAAAAGAAATGGAATACGGTATGGGACCGTTGGCATCAGAGAAAAATAAATGACAAACATTCCAATCAGAAATATTCATGTATTTTTGTGTCGAATGGACATAGTGTGTGATGGAGAGAGAGAGAGAGAGAGAGAGAGAGAGAGAGAGAGAGCGAGAGTGAGAGTGAGAGTGAGAGAGAGAGAGAAAGAGAGAAAGACAGAGCGAGAGAAAGAGAGATTGAGAGAGAGAGATTGAGAGAGAGAGAGAGAAAGAAAAGAAAAGAAAAAAACCCGAATAGATTGTGAGGAATATGATGAGGCAATGTGCGTGAATGACACAAAATACACACAACAAAAATAACATAAGCAGCAAAATAAATGCAAAAATAATAATATGCGTTTTGGGTACACATTTTCATTTATTTATTGCTTCGATGTATAAAATGAAAAATAACGAAAATGACAAGCATACAAACAGAACATAAAAAAGAAATATCAACTCGGCATAGCAACGAAAAAACATTTTCAATCGCTGGAACAGAACGAGAGAAAGCGAGAGAGAGAGAGAGAGACAAAACAAAAAAAATGATGGAAATGCATGATAAATGAAACGATGGAATTGTAGAAAAGGAAAAAAAAACACACACATCGAAGAGAATGAGCGAAAAATGCTTTATCGCATAACATCATGTAAAATATAATATTTATGCGTAGCATTTTATCCGAACGGTGGAAATGGTATTCCCTCTCCATCGCCCTCGATTTCATTTTTTCACCATCTCTCTCTTTCTCTCTCTCTCTCTCTCTCTCTCTCTCTTTCTCTCTCTCTTTCTCTCACTCACTCTCCCCTTCTATCTCTTTATTGTTTTGCATTTTCATCTCTGTTTATCCTGTTTGCAATACGAGGTGATATGCTAAAAACTTCAATAACTATAATACTATGTGCTTACCTGGCATGCTGTGGTCCAACATTTCCTGGGTCATGGGCGCTACTAGCGGTTATCTGAAAATCAGCTATCGCTCCTGATTCCATGCCGAGTGCATGATTACAATTCGCTGCAACAATGAAAAAAAAAAAATATATGAAAAAATCATTTAACGCAACAAAAAAAAAAAAAAAAAAAAGGCACACAACAAACGCATTGAATTACATGAAAAATTTGTTAACACCAAAATAAATACGCGACCATTTTTTTTTTACCGCGCACTCGACACTCGATAGCTATCGAAGGTGAGCGACAGGGGTCTTTTTCATCGCCAAAATGAATCGCTTTATTAGCACTTATTTGAATATGGACATAACAAAAACCAAATAAACAAAACGTACATATGAAAACAATCCAATTGTTCTCTTGCACTTTTTTTTTTTAGAATTGACGTGAATATATTTCTTACTGTTAATTAATCCATTTCAATTCGAAAGAAAAAACATTTTTTTTTTTTTTTTTTTACATATTTACACAAATTCTGTAGATTGTATGCACAGTTTGACTGATATTGAGTAAAAAGCCCCTGATGACACATTTTGTATTCATTTTCTCACTCTCTCTCTCATGTACCATGTAAATATGAGATTAATGAGTTTGATAATTTACTCGTAAAAAAAACCAAAAAAAATATGGATAAATATGCAATAAATTTTAAAATTGTTTTCTCTACACTCGGCTTAACTCAATAATGAAAACTGTGACGACTTTACTGAAGAATGATGATGGTAGAGAATGTGCATTATTGCTGATTGTGTGGAAAAAATCAACTGTATTTTTACTATATGAACAGTGCAAAATGTGAAAAAAAAAAAAATTAACATTTTATTTCAAACAATTTAACTTAAACACGGTCTTAGTGATTTATGGGCTGAAATGATATATTTATTTCGCTTGAAACTGATTAAAATGAACTAAATTGTGAACATTTGTTGCTTTGTTCTAGTTTCAGTGTGAAAATAAAACAAACTGTTTGTGTTTAATTTTGAAAATGTGGTTTTATTTAAAATTCTCATCAATTTTTTTTTTTTCATCGATTTTTCTCTTTTCAATTAATCATTATTTGATCAAAAATGAACGGATTTCGATTGCATTGTTTTTTCTTCATTCACAATGTGTTTAATTAAATTCAATAAGTATTGTATTTATAGGTAAATTTTATCCATTTTGATTCGAAATTGGAACTTTCAATGCTGATGTAATGTGACCATATTGCTATCAAAATTGAAATTTGTAAAATTATTGCAATGGCATAAAATATTGCTGATGCAATATTAAAATCAAACATTGTCATCTCAATTGATCGACGAGAGAAAGAAGAGAGAGAGAGAGAGAGAGAGAGAGAGAGAGAGAGAAGAGAGAGAGAGAGAGAGAGAGAGAGAGAGAGAGAGAGAGAGAGAGAGAGAGACGAGCGAGCACAATGGTGTATGTGTAATGCACATTGGGTCCCAGTGCTAGCATCCAATGTCCATTTAATTAAACTCATGTAAGTTTTTGATGTCATGTGCACATGTGACGCACTTTTATGTGTCCCTTGTCAATTGGTAAAATGGCCGTTAATATACATTGACGTCTGAATCGAAATCATTCATCGGAATGGTGAAACTCATCAATCGATTATATTATTGTTCGAAACATGTTCGTTCCAATTTTTCATTGTTATTACAATTATTTATTATTGTATAGCAAATATTGTTCATCATCATAATCATCATCATAGTCATTCCAGAGACATTGACAGAACGACCAAACGAATAAACAATCGTAAACAAAAGGATGATCGTGGAGTAAAAAGTATTGTAAGCTTGAAGTTTTTCCGTGATGTTTGTATAAATGGAATGGTTTGTAGCATGAATGGAACATCTAGCGGAAAATGTGACACACACAAAAAAAAAAAAAAGAGCCAACAACAATAACAAAAACTGATGAACAAATAAAACTGGAAACCAGCGGTAAAAAGTTGTCGATTTTGAATTGTTAGAAGTCAAACCAAATGAATGTTCTGGTGTGCCGTGGCACGAAAGGAGTTTCAACAAAAACATCCGTACATAACATTCATAGCGTGTGCGATAAGTGATGATAGCGTGACCGTCGGTGTCGTAATCGTATTTTTTTTTTCCACCCCCGGCTCTAATCACTAATTTTATACACAGACACAAACAAACGTTACATTGGATATATACAGGTTGGTTTTATCTTCTCTGTTTTTTTTTTTTTCATCACATATCTTCTATATGCCGGTCAGGCAATGACTAGCAAAAACCATTGAAAACCAACCAATATACACAACAGAAACGATGAAAAACACACACAAAATATATAAATGGACTGAAGTTTGAAGCCGTAAAATGCGCGAAATGCAAACGTAAATAAATTATTGTACGATTTTCCTGATTACAATCCGGCAAAGTACTGTGGAAAAGAGAATGTCTGTGTGTGTGTGTGTGTGTGTTTTGCGCGAATTTTTTTTTTTTGTGTTTGTGAAAAGGCTTGCAAACGGGAAAACCAAATAAACTCAGGAAAAACATCCGAATGGAGAAAAATAGTATAACAGAATAATAGCTCAAAGTATACACATTGTTTGCAATTATTGCATCAAAACGGCACAGAATCAAATAGAAAAATGTTGTTCTATGTTTGTTGTGCTGCAACTCAAAATCGTCCACACTTAAATTGTATCCACAATTTCACGTACTAATCTAAGCCAATGTGAATGGTATTTGCAGAAAATCTCTCATCTATTCCATTGTTCGTGTGTGTGTGTGTGTGTGTGTGTGTGTGGCTGCGTTGCGTTCTTGTGCACGGTGCAAATGTCGATCTACGACAGTGCGACGATAAAACACACATTTATTTCTCTTTTTCTCTTGGTTGTTCGTCGTGTGTTACGGTCATTTTATATAGTCGTAATGTATGTGTGTGTGTGTGTGTGAGGGAGTGCGAGCACGTTATGTTTTATTGTTGTTGTTTGGCTAGTTTTGGATGAAGAGTAAAATTTCGTCCTAATCATGCTTTAATCTTGACATGAAACAAGTTAAATGAACTGAAATGAACACATTGTGAATGAGAGCAAATTATTTGTACGTTTGTGATTCGATTTTTTTTTTATTTGATCTCTCTATTTCTCTATTTGATCCTCGCTCTCTCTCTCTCTCTCTCTCTCTCTCTCTCTCTCTCTCTATCTCTTTCTCTCTCTCTTTCTCTCTCTCTCTTTCTCTCTCTCTCTTTCTCTCTCTCTTTCTCTCTCTCTTTCTCTCTCTCCTCTCTCTCTCTCTCTCTCTCTCTCTCTCTCTCTCTCTCTCTCTCTCTCTCTCTCTCTCTCTCTCTCTCTCTCTCTCTCTCTATTTCTCTTTTCCCCTCCGTATGTTATTTTACACAAGCAATGCTTTGAACATCATTGCACATTTCGCATAAACAATACATGCGGCTGAATTGAATCCGAGACAAGCGAGACAAAATTCAATGCAAACCCATTGCAATAAGTAACTTAACTGTTACGCCAAACAATTGTAGTGTATTTGAATTGAATTTTATCAGCTCTCTCGAAATTTGTACAAAAAGCAAAACTCATTCAGTCGTCTCTTTCATTTGAGCACAAAACAATTTTCTCTGCCAATTTATAACAACAACAACAACGAATTCCAACATCAATTTAACAATAACCAAAATCTATTTTATATTATTCAATTCGGCATTGTGTGTGTGTGTGTGCGTGTGTGTGTTTGTGTGTGTGAGTGATGTGGATGCTGCTTGACTTACTGAAGCGCAACGGTGAAAATGTACTCGCCAAATCCATTGAAGCCAATGGGTAATTGTATCTCCATGAACTGAACTGAACCAAAGTACAAGTGCAAACACTCATAGAACGAGAGAGAGAAAGAGAGAGGAGAGAGAGAGAGAGAGAGAGAGAGAGAGAGAGATGAAGACAGATCGAGAGACGGTGACAAGAGCAGAGAGTGAAATTTAGAACGAGAGAGTCATCGTTTCTATTATCGATAACAAGAAATCATGCGAGCGGGAAGGTTTTGCTAGAAAATGCTCGACACACACACGTGTACACACACAGAGAGAAAGAAAGAGAGAGAGAGAGAGAGAGAGAGAGAGAGAGAGAGAGAGAGACACACACAGTGTATATTAAGTACAGGCACAAATAAAATATGTATATGCAGAAAACATTCAATCGACATTATAAAGCTATTCGATGGGTTGAATATGTGCTTCGGTTTTCGGTGTTATATTGTTCACATTCGTAAGAATGTTGTTTTGTTTTATTGACTTAACGTTTTGTAAATATTTGCATTTTCACATGTAGCAATGACAAAAACGAAGAAAAAGTGTCACACCATGTTGAACGGCATTACTCGTGCTCTCTTAGTCGCCCAGCCATTTGAAATGAACCAAAAAGAAAAGAAACAAAAATCCATCTCTTTCTTTCGCTTTCTGTATCTGTCTCTGCATGGCAGAAACGATTCAATGAGATTGATATTTTAGTTGACAGTAGTTTGTGTCAAGTCGATATCAACAGCACGTAGAGTGAGCAAATAGACATTTTACAGTGCCGGTATTTTATGTACCGTTGAAATAAGCGATAATCGAGCACTTGTGTACACGCACATTTCATTCAATGGAAGAGCACTTGAAAATCATGTAGCTCACAATGTAATATTTAATGTCTGTTTTATTGAACAACGGCGCTCAAATTGGCAAAATGGCTTATAAGACACCCGTGTATGCTTGACGACGAAAAAGTGTTCTCGTTTTGAAATGGGGAAAAAAAACACTTTTTTTTTTCCTCATGAAATTTAGCGCATGTAAATAACCCATAATGAACCCCGTACAACTCATCGCTATCGCTTGAAAATTGTCAATACCAGTCGATCGATTGTGATTTTTGTTCTCTTTTTTCCACTATTGTTCTTTATTTTAGCCCCATTATGTTAAGCCACTTCCGTGCTACATTATTTATGCCATTAATTTTTCATTTGAATCGATTGCCTTTTTTTCTTCGAAACAAAATAAAAAGTTTTCAAGACAAAGTTTTCTTTTTTTGTTATGGAGCCTTTTTTTTCTGCAGAAAAATTGGATAATTGCAGAAAATTGTCGATCGTTTGCTCGAATGCATTTCGAATTTAACACACCCTTTTAGTCTTTTGCAATGATTAAATATTGGGCACGGTTTGACAAAATTTCAAATCATTTTTCAATCGAATATTTACGTTGACGCCCATTCAATTTATTATTGATATTGATATCGATGCAAATGCAAATCAATTTGAAATCATAAAATTATTATTATTGTGACTGGTCTGTCTGACAATGGTATTAAAAGATGACATATCAGAAAACATGAAAATACAATGGGATACATTCGCATACATGTCACTTGAAAATATAACAACATAAAGGTGTGTTTCAATTTGGGAATATATGTCTCAATGTCTGGGCCGGATTAATGTATCAAATTATGAAAATTTGCAGAATTACAACAACAAAAACAGCAACAATAATAATAACAACAACAGACGCAACAACAGCAGCAATCGTTACATTGTCAATTGGCTTGGAAATGATTAATGTTGATCCTGATAATGTTTCCATTGCACAAGCCAAATTAGACAAGCCGTCAATGAAACGAGTTATTAATATATTTATAACGAAAATACCTCTCAATTAAACATTTTCAATGTATAATTATTTCATGTATACAATTTAATGTTATTTTCATGTTTTTCATTTCAGTGGCGAATGGCCAGAATGACTGAAACATACAGAGAGAGAGAGGAGGGGGGAGAGAGTGAGAGAGAGAGAGATAGAGAGAGATAGAGGGAGGGAGAGGGAGGGAGAGGGAGAGGGAGGGAGAGGGAGGGAGAGGGAGAGAGAGGGAGAGAGATATGTGCTCGCACATCCAGTCATACAATAAATTCAATTAAAAAATCTCTCGAATTCATAATCATCAGCATTAAAGCATTATGCATTGCATTTGCAAAGTGTGTGTCTTGTGTGTGTGTGTGCGTGTGTTTTTGTATTTTATCGAAAGTTTTTGTAAAATGTTGAACAAATGCATTGAAACTATGCATCTAGAATGTAACGAACAAAAATGAAAACATTTCGCTTCAGAGCGCGCTTGGCTGTGCCTGTATTAGTGTGAATGTGATAGTGAATAGCGAAAGAGAATGAGTTGATTCAAACTCAACAAACAATTCGTTCAAATGGAAAATATTTTAATCGCCTCTATAAACCGTGCATACAAATTTTTCAAGTGGCGTCCATTCATTCCGGCATTCTTTTTTCATTCTTTTGCTTTCAATGTACTCGTTATTCCAATTCGGCGCGCTGTGTGTGTGTATGTATTAATTCATCTCGAATATAGTGGTGCAATTTACACAAATGAATGAAAAAGAAGAAGAAGATGACGAAGACGAAAAAAAAAAAAAAACTTTTTCGAGTGGATTTTCGCCCGGGATTTTGTTCAAAAATAATCGACGACTTAAGAGAAAATTAAAAGCGGTCCGAATTTTTCAGCTGCGATTTAAATGAGTACTCGAACGGCTTTCGCATCACAAATGCGGGAAAAGGGTACCAAATCAAGATGCAAGTACTTGAGAGCTAATTTCAATGTTTTACGCTCTTGTTTCTGTTTTTTTTTTTTCATTTTTTTTTTCTCGTTCGCACTCGTTTTTTTTGTTTTTTGGTATTTATTTGTAGTGCAGTTGGCATTTCATAATCCCGGCTGATTCGAAATGGCTATTAAAAATGTATAATTATTTTATTGGTACTAAAAATGGATATCATTCATCGGACTTAAGGGATTAAAAAAAATCAAAGGCAATGAATTATTTCATCTTAAGCTATAAAATTGAACAAAGAAAAATGCAAATCTCAAGAAAATCAACACAAACAAAAACCCATTTGCATTGATTGATTCGAACCCAGTTTTTGTTTGGTTTTTTTTTTTTTTGTTTAATGTACATTTTCCAATTGTGATGACGACGATGATGATGATCTATCTCAATGAAATTTATCGCTCAACTCATTCGAAATAACATTTTTGCTAATGGAAATTTATTGTAAATACGGTATACAGTATTTTGTACGATTGCACATAAAATTGTGCATGAGATTGAAATTGAGAGACGAAGCGAATCAGTTAGTTATGCGAATATGGTCAGTGTGTAGGTTGATTTTTATATCGCTTTGATTGATTGCAATTTTCGATTTCTTATGTTCTCTCGCTTTTTCATTATTCATCTCTCTTTCTTTTCGTGATAAAACCAGAGTGCAAGAAAGAGAGAGATAGAGAGAGAGAGAGAGAGAGAGAGAGAGAGAGAGATAGATAGAATGATAGACAGATATAGAGAGAAAGAGAGCGAGAGAGAGCGAAAGAGAAAGAGAGAGAGAGAGAGAGAGAGAGAGAGAGAGAGAGGGAGAGAGAGAGAGAGAGGGAGAGAGAGATAGAAATAGGGAGAGAGAGCCAGAGAGAGAGAGAGAGAGAGAGAGAGAGAGAGCGAGCGAGAGAGAGAGAGAGAGAGCGAGCGAGCGAGCCAGCAAGAGATGGATAAAGAGAAAGAGAGAAAACGAACGTGATTTAAAACGAACATTGTAATTGCCGCAAATGAATTCTTCAATCAGCGTTTTGTTAGCGATGACAAACAGCGCGAACATAAAAATCAATGCATAAAATTTACGATAAATTGAGAAAATGAAAAAAAAAGAAGAGAGAGAGAGAAACAAAAAAGAGTCCCAAACGGCGATTGTAAATAAATGTAAATTTAGCATGTCTTTTTCTTGGTAAACATTTTCCCTCTGTTGAATCATAAATAACTCCAGCAGCAAAAGCAAAGCAATGCACAGTTGCAGTCTGGCTAAATTGAAATATTAAATACACTTCAAACTAATCATAAAAACAATAATGACCCCGCCAGCTCTAGAAAAATGAATCACATTTACGAGTTCACATGGAATTGGTGCGCGCGCGCTGCTGAAGCCGTTGTTTTATGAAAACTTAGACACACACACACACTCACATACACATATTTGCACAAACACAGCCAAAAACGACATACGACCGATGGCAAAAATGTTCATTGTGTGGTGAATCTTTATGATTCAAGTTCATTTGGTTCGATGCAATTGCTTGGCAAAAGAGTCTGTAATAATGCATAATAGCAAGTAGCTATCGTTCGTTCGAATCTGATGGCAACAGCATCGGGGATTATTTCATTTATTTTATTTTTTTTTTCTCTTGTCTCGGACATTCTCTCATATGTTTTAAAACATTTACGAATTCTCTCCACTCACATGCTCACATTCTATTTGTTTGCGTGGTATTTGCTGAATATTATATTTTCAGCCGCCGTCTCACTCAATCCGTTCACATATTTTTTCGGTATTTCAGATTATTACAATTTTGTTGTTGTTTTTTTTTTTTTTTTTTTATTTTCAATCTTGTGTTCCTGGTGCCCTTTGCACTGCACCATAAATTATGTATTTAATATTTTATGATGACTTTAATATTTTTCGTATGTGTAGACACAATGTACACTGTATAGAGAGAAAGAGTATAAAAATTTTGTGGTACGTTTGCAGTGGCAATGCAATTGCATATGAATTCACTTTATTGCCACTGAATCAGTGCGCTGTAAGAGCGAGAGAGCAAAAGAGGGACCGCGACAGGCCATGTTACGCTTCTATTGGAGACAGTGAGTGTTAGGCTTACGTGTGAAACGAACATATCGAGCACTGAAAACAACATCATATTAGGCTACTAAAAATACAATGAACGATGCAAAAGATGAAGAAGTTGGCACAAACCGAGAAGAGAGAGAGAGAGAGAGCGAGAGAGAGAAGAAAAAAAAAAACAGAAACGTCATTAAGCATCGTGTTTGCTTATAGAAAGTACACAGTAAATGAAGGCAAAAAGGACGACAAAGACTCTGAAAATACCTAATTTATGACCGGCTCAACTATTCAATTTCGTTTATGCATTGGCCATATGGATTTAATTTTTCAAATCGTTGGAACACACACGCTCATTTTCCTTCAACTTAAAAGATGAAAGATGAAAAAAGAAACACACACACACACACACACACACACATAAAAAAAAAACCGCTTGTTTAACGAAAGTGCAAAGCCGTAAATAAATAATGAAATATCTCTTTCAGCACAAAAGAACCAAACAGCTTTCGAAAGGTACTTGCAAAATGCAACAAGGAACAAACTGCAATAAGAATTGAGAATTGAATAAGCGAACGAACGAAGGCAAATTTTTAAAGAAAAAATCTCGACAATATTTATCTATGAAAAATGGTCATGGCAATGGCAATATCAAATGGTTGTGTCTAGTAAAATGGTGTTTTGGCGATGGCGGCAGTAAACGCATTTCTGGCAACACATTCAATGTTATTATTATCAGAGACGGTCGCTTCAAACAGGCTCGTGATGCAAGCAATACTTATCTATTTGGCAGCTCTTTGAACATTTTAGATATTGTTCAAATGAGCGCACTAGCTTCGGACCAATCGAATCAGCAAAAACACTTAAATTATATTTGCTTTTATACGAACAAAAACATACAGCAGACGGTTGTTAGTGCGCATTCTGATTTTCCATATATTTCTACTTAATAGACTCTCCGAAAATGATATTACCGCAATTAAATCGCATTCACACACATCAACTAGCACAGAGAGACTGCCAATTTATCTGATCAGGAAATGTTCACACTAGAACATTTTCCATTAGAAACTTACAATCGGCTTTTTTTTGTATTCAAACTATCTCGTGATTTTTTTTTTTTCTCTTTAAATTAAATTTAATTGAATTCAATGAAGTCGACGAGTGCACCGATTTATTGTTTAATGAATAAAATCACTAAAATTTTGTTGCATATTTTATACGAATGGTGAATGGTGAATGGAAAATGAAGAAGAAAAAAAAATTTGATTCAAAAAAACGAATTGCAAAAGCCAAATTGAGACGTAAAACTTTTGCTGACGATGTGAATACCGAATTTTAGTATTCCGGGTTTTTGGTTGCCACATTTCAACCAATTTTCATTCGGTGCGATTAGATTTTGCATTTTGATTTCACAAAATTAGTTTTACTCTATGCACACTGCAAACGATATTTGGGATGCCATTTCACATTCAGAAGCCACTGTCAATCTTAATTTGGCCAATCAATTTTCGTATACATTTTTGACTGCATAAACTCTTTGAATTTTCCAATGTTGGAACCATTCAATTTTATCTCGTGTCGTTTCATTCTATTTCTATTTTTTTTATCTCTTGGTCGCTTTCATTCTTTTTCTCTTTCTTTCTCTTTCTCCCTGTACTCCGTTCCTCTTTCTCTCTCTCTCTCTCTCTCTCTCTCTCTCTCTCTCTCTCTCTCTCTCTCTCTCTTTCTCTATCTCTCTCTCTCTATCTCAATAATTGCATTCTGATTCAAATCAAATTCAGACACAATGGTCGGTTGCTTCACATCAATTTTAATTTTATGATCAACTGAAAATCGGTATTCAATGGGGGAATGTTCGGTTTGCTCCATCGACTAATTGAACATGGAAATATTATTTCAACTCTCTGTAGTTTCGATATTGAATCACTTATTGTTCAAAAATGAACGTGAATTTTTGGTAGGTTTTTCTCTGTTTCTTTCATATTCGTGTTTTGCAAAACATTGAAATTGCATTGCGAAAAATTTTTCAAAATGTGTGTTGGTCGTGTCAGTCAAAAAATTGTACTTGCTTCCATTATTGTTCAATTAAAGCAACATATTACACACAAAGTTGCAAAAATTCAAATCAAGCAACTAAAATGTGCTAAAATTCACTCTATCGTACTTTCTGTCTCTTCTCAATTCTTTCTCTCTCTCTTTCTCTCTCTCTCTTTCTCTCTCTCTCTCTCTCTCTCTCATACACTCTATCTCTCTTCCTTTTTTTAGCTCTATCTGCGTATTTCAATGCGGGAAGAGTGCAAGTGAATCAAAAAATGAATGCCACAAATTTGTATGACGTGCTTCGGCCAAACTGTGGAAGTAAATATGTGAATGGCTGTCATTTTGGACTCATGCATGATTTACGATTTGTGGAAATATAATTGAAAATACGATTTATTTGTCGTTTACCCTACATAACATCACTGACTTTGCAGTGTGGCCATTTCTCGGTGTGTTTATTAAAATCAAAATGAGAAAAAAAAAAAACAAAATAGCGAAAGAAATAGCAAACACAATCACATAGTCACTATTCATTCTGCACTGTTCAAATGCAAATCGGGTATATAAATGCCACAACATGCTGCAATGCAATCGCACATTGGCTTTGCAATTTGCATTGTGATAACAACGATTTGCCGAGTTGGTTTTACAGCGGATACTCGTTATATTGCTCATTTTAGATTCCATTTTGAAGTAGCATTTATATTTTTGAATTTTATTAAATTTATGACGCGCTTGACTTTTCTCACTTCTAGCAACTTTGATCGAGAGCTGCAAAAGTCATTTACATTGAAACAGTAAATTTTAGCATTTCTAATATACGAATTGGTATCGCGCATGTGTGTGTGTGTGTGTGTATCTGATTAGCACCAACAAAGGAAAAGAAAACGATAATTGCAATCACATCTGTTTTTATCCAGTTACATGAACATTGCCTTCAAAATCATGTTATTTTTTTCTCATGTTGAATGATGCATTTTGAACGGTATGCTTCGTCTTCTCTTTTATTTTTTTAAATTAAAAACGATAAACGAACATGAATTATAATTTCATAAATCTTTTAAGTGGGTTTATACATTTAACCGAAAACATATAACAAAACAAACATAACAACAGTGCAACAAGCCGAAGTGTGTAGCATGGCAAAAACATATGAAGCAGAAGAAGAAGAAAAAGAAGAAGAAGAAGAAGAAGTGTTGTAAGAAATATCAGAAAACATATCTCGCATATCGAGGAGAAAAATGATGCATACAAAAGGCGCACATACATAAAATTTTCTATTTGAAACGATCTATGATATTACGATATTGCGACGGAAAATCGAAAGAAACGAAATGTATGTGAGAAGCGAGAGAGAGAAAGAGAGAGAGAAAGAGAGAGAGAGAGAGAGAGAGAGAGAGAGAGAGAAGAGAGAGAAAGAGAGAGAAGGAGAGAGAAGAGGATAAGCCATTAACAAAACGACACTAAATCTTGGGAATGTTTAAAGCCGTTTTGTTGGTTTTAACATGAACCGTCTTGAATGTCTCCCTTTTCTGCGAATGTAATGCTGTTATTCATTACGTTAAAGCGATTTTCTTCGCATACGATGGAAGTGTGAGAAACAGAAAAATGCATTTGCACGGTTTAAGGTTTGTGGCATAAATATCGTTGCATCGTTTCGAATTTCAATTCAAACAGCTAAATAAATACAATAAAAATAATATTTATTCCACATAAAGCACTTTGATTACTCTAGCTTGCGCGTACTAAGCACAGTACATCACGGCGGCTCTGTCGCTCTTTCTATTGCTCAACAGACATTGAATGAGACATTTTGAGCATTGTTCCATCCAAGCCCAAGAGAAAGAATAAAATAATGTATAGAAATTGCAATGGCAAATTTGCCAATGTCGTTGCTGCCACTGCCATCATTATAGTCGCCTATGTTATCGTTGCCGTCTGCCGTATGTAACATAGAAAATATTGTGTGCACTGTAACATCAGAAGTGGTGAAAAATTGTGAAATGTAGAACGCGCATTTTGTGAAAAACACGAAATGCACTTTAATTTATTACATTTAAACGGCTGTGTAATGAATTTCCCTTTTATTACCAGTGCCGCTTCTCGAGCGCTTAGCTACCAACTTAACAGCAGCACGACAATAAAAAAAAACAAAAAAAAAAAAAACAAAAAAACAAAATCAACAGTATGCAAGTTTGACGAGAACAAGTGTGCAATAGAAAAAGAGAGAAAACATATCTTTTGAAAAACTAAACGCAAATTAAATGTGAAACGAAAGACTGGCGTGTTGTTGACTCGATCTCAATAATCCAATTCATACGTGATTTGGTTCTATTTACATCAAATTGGATTTCATGCCAAAGACATGCCAAAAACATTGCAATAAATTATAATTCCATCGGCCACTTTCTGCATTTTATGACTGCGTGTGTGTGTGTGTATGTGTTGCCGTTTGAAGTGCCCGTCGTAACAATCGAGGAAAATCAAACATTAATAATTAAATTATATTTTTCATGAACACAACAGATAAATTGTAATTAAATGGCAAATATTTTAATTCATTTAGCAAACAGCAGGCATCCATTTATTTGAATCTTTTGAAGCGACACAACAACAACAACAACAAAAAATTATGCATGTTTTTGTGCACAACAATTTCATTAGATCTTTTCATTCACACTGACCATTCTAGCAATATTTTTCCTCTCGCTTCCTTCTTTCCAATTTTCTCACTTTGCTGTCTTCTATTCATTCCACTTTTTTTGTGCTCACTCGTATCGTAAAAAAAAAATGTGTAGTTGATTCACAAATTAAAATGTGAATTGCAAACAGAAGAGTACGAAAAAAAAATTTTTTTATGAAAATTCTCAACGGAATCGAATGTAAATCCTTTACATTAACTCCAAATGACTTGTTTAGCAAAATTTTAATGAGCAAACATCAGTCGTTGAATGGATTTGTCTCGGTACGACAAAAATGTAACAGATGAGAGAGCGGCAGAGAAAGATGCGGGAGAAAAAGATGCGGGATGGAGAAATGGAGAGAGCGAGAGAGAGAGAGAGAGAGAGAGAGAGAGAGAAAGACGAGATGAAGCCAGAAAGAAAGAGAGGCAGAAGATGAAAGAAAAAAAAAGATGAAGAAAATAAAGAACGAAGTCTGTCTATAAGAATAGTAAAGTTGAATAAAAATGAGGAAGTGAATGGATCGCATGGAAATGAAATTAAAAAACGATGATGAGCAACCGAATGGAAATGTAACGGGTTTTGTGTATTGCCAGTGCAATGTGATTGTGCTTATGCATGTAACATGAATTATATTTCAGTCGAAATGATAAAGTGACTTTTCGGCTTTGTTGTCGTCATGCCCATTCGCTTACACAGAATTTACGTTGAGATTTGCCGATTAAAGTGTATGCTGATTTGATGCTGCAAGGCTTAAGATTATTTTCAAGTACTCAGACAGACAGTGAGTGTGTCTTCTTTGATTTCCTCCTTTTTTATTTTTTTGCCATCTAACAAAAATGCAACGCAACATCCTGGATGACAATATTGCAAAAGGCAACATTTCATGACAATATTAAATATAATTTACATGTTTGATGACTGTCGCTCTGTCCTCACATGTTCACCGACTCTCACTCTCTAATTAAATTACATACGTTCTTTCGTCGACTGATGGCAATAATAAACATATACGTGAAAAACAAAAACACACGCAGAGAGAGAGAGAGAGAGAGAGAGAGAGAGAGAGAGAAAGAGAGAAAAAAATGAGCATCGAATGAATGAATATATGCCGCTCTTCCGTTTTCTTTGCACATTTTATCGTTTCATTTGAAATGCAGTTTTGCGTGTGCTGAAACAAACGGTGAATGGCCATTTTTCATCCGTTGCACGCAACAAAAACATCACAAAATTGAACGTAAGGAGTAATTCGGGTGTTTATTTTTTTTTTTCTTTTTCTTGTTTGTTCATTCGCATTGCCAAATGAACGAAAGAAAATCAAGTTGAAACAAAGAACTCAAATGCAAGAAATGAACATTTATTACAATTATAATGCTGTCATATTTTCACTAGTTTTCGTTTAGCGTTGTTTTTTTTTTTGTCTTTTTTGTTTTTTTCATCTCCTTCGGCTGCATTCTCTCAAATTATTTTTACATAGTATTCATTTTTTTTTTTGATGTTGGCAACCATCGTAAATTCATTTTAATTTTCATTTTCATATGTTTGTTTGTATACAAACAACAAATTCAGCGCTTTTTTTTTATTCACTTTCTTGAGTCTTTGTCTTATTAGCAATCTCATTTGATTCAGTTCTTTTTACAAAGTTAAAACACAAAAATAGCTCTCCGATGGATACATTTGCCGCTTGCTTTATCATTATTTATGCGTTGTTTGTGCACTGTTTTTTTTTTTTGCTTCTTCTTCTGTTGTTCTTCTTTGTCGTTTGCTTGAAAATCATTTTCATGTGTTTCGATTTTTCATATTCAGTGGCTTCGCATCAGTGTCATTATATCAGCTGCATTGGCCAGTTTTTTTATTTTTTTTTTATTTTTTTGTTTTGGTTTTCGTATTCGTTGACTACGTCGTGTCATATTAAAATTACTTGTTGAACTGATGCTATGCATAAGTAAATATGCAACATTGCTCGACAAAAATATGCGAATTCTTTGATCTTTTCAATCGAAAGCAAAGGAAAAAAAAAGAACAGAAATGGAAATCCCATTGCACAAAGTATAAAATAATTACATTTCAAGCAATTTATAATCGAGAAAGAAGTCTGTACAAATTCAATGAATGAAATGCGAGGGAGGGGGGGGGGGGGCTAAGAGAAGTAGAAAATAAAAGAATTATAGAATGAAGTGAAGTGCGCAAAAGTGTGTGCCAACCATATTTCAATTCAAATTTCATGAGATAAAAATGCCATTTTTTTTTCTCGCTTGTTTGTTTATTTCATTGTATCTATATTTCTGAACAGACAGTTGTTCTTTAATAAAAATCTCGAAACGCTTTCAATGTTATTTATTATGACAGATTTTATTTTTGTTCAGCTTGAATGCCAAAAATAAATGTATGAAATGTGTGAACAATGCCACACATTCCGACATTTCTACATATTTTCCTACTCATCATCATTCATTCATTCATTTTTATTCGCATTTCTTTGCTGGGTGCAAATAAGCACGCGAATGTGCGCACTTGTGCATTTGTCATGTATAATTGATAATTTAATTTAATTTAAATTTTCAACACTTACCCCAATCAACAGCATCATTTTGTTCGATTGTGTTGGCGATCAATAAACCAATTATCGTCAATTGAACGCTTCGCATTGACCATTTCAATGTGGTGCAATTGCGTCTTCCAACAAATCTCCTTGTCATCATTGTACTTGATGGAGGCTCGTCGTAAGCGCACACAAAAAATATACCACTGCAATTTAATACATAGGCGAAGTGTGTTGCAAATGAACAAGAAAAAAAAAAAACAAACAAATCCTCTTCGTCGTCTGCTCGTCGAATGCGTTGGCCAAAAATTCAATTTTCAATTAAACGATATGTTATATCGATTCGATTGATATTTTATTTTTTTTTCCCCAACTCTCTTGTCCAATTCCGATTGCAATAATTGAAGAATTTCACGGGCAAAACACAACGAGAAAAAAATAAATAAATAAATAAATTGAAGTTTTTTTTTTTTTTTTTTGTATATTTAATTTCAACTTGAAGTTCAGAGCTGGAGAGTTGTCACTTGTCAGTTGCACACGTGTACGCGCCGTTTTCAATATTTGTTTGGCAAATACAACACAGCTTATGCGGTTTTCAGAGCCAATGACACAGCATCAAAACGAATAATAAATTGATAATATAATTAATTGTTGAAAATTGCTGAATGTAAATCCTTCGCTTTGCACTCTCCCTCTGGCTCTCGCTCGCTCCCTTCCTCGCTCTCGCTCTCTCTATTGCGCTCCTTTGTCCGCACAATATGTATTTAGAGCTTGGAATTTGGTTCGATGTACGAATTTTAATTATGAGGCGTCGATTTAATTATTGTTATTCAATACAATTCTCGGCTACTAATTTTGCCTTTACGTTTCAGATCAATGTTTTTGGATTTCCAATCTTCTCTGCTGCAAAATCAGTAATTACGAGTTGCTTTGGCTACCGATTATTGCTCTGTCATTTCCAATAGCTCAGCACACATCAAATGCGAATGTTACGGTTTTATCTTTTTTTTTTTTTTTTGTTGTGAATGTCGTCCGTCGAAATCGATTTATCTATGAACATGCAAACAGTTTGCTGATTCAATTCGATGTACGCACTCTTGTTTCTCTATATAGTATATATCTCTGATTTTCTCTTTGTTTTGCAATCACTCACTATCACTGTATAAAACATCAAATACACAAAGCGCATCGAATGCTCCAAACAATTTTCGTATCTCTTCCACGTTTTGGTATGTATGTTGGAAAGCGATTTTGCAAAATGATGATGAATAATAATAGGATTTATGGCATCATATCTGAAATAAATGGAATAGAAAATGTTTGGATTAGTAATGAGCTTGACACGTTTGTAAATGGAAAATCTTTAATATAGTCGTAAATGGGAAATGAATATGTGTGTGCGATTGAGTTTATATGTATGTTAGTGTGTTGTGTGTGTGTGTGTGTGTGTGTGTGCGTTTAATTTGTAATGCTTAAATTCCGATGGGTTTTGGGTTGGTAAAAGTGGTTTGGGCAAATGTATGTATTAATTCAAAGGATTTTGGTATTTGTTTTCACCAGTCAAATTCATCGAAACAATTTGGCAGGGAGGTGACAGCATTTGGCTGTTTCGAATCTTGAATTGGCAAAAAAGAAATTTGTTGTTTTACCGGAATCAATGAAAATGCTCATAAATTCTCAAATGCTTTCGATAAAACTTCGTCAAATGCTCAAATCAAAAATTTATTAAATGTCTCAAGTGGAAAACGTCACATGGTATTCATAAAATCTACATCAATGTTGAATATATTTATTATCATTAATTCAAAATATTTTTGCAATAGAAATTCCCGGCAATTTAAACTCAAGCACAGTATTTGATTGATCAAACAATTTGGTGGTGCAAGCAATAAGATACGGTTTTCCAAAAGATAAAATGATAAAAATCGAAAATTTGCTATTCATTACGCTTCCCTAAACAACCACCGATGGCGATTTTCCAATTTTCAAACTAATTTTTGTGACGACTTATTATTTAATCGAAACAACAAACAAATGTAGCACCGTGTACACAACTGATAACAAAGTAGATTTCCGCAGCAATGACACAATGTACAAAATGCTTAAATACATACAACTAAACATAAAATCATTTGAAATCGTTTAACGTACGCACCAAGCGCGAACAACGTATTTAGTGCTTAACAGCTTTTGAATGTGTTTAGCTGCCTGAATGCGTATATGTTACGTATACATAGTACATGAAGGCAAAGAGCAGCAATATAGCAACAACAGCAACATAGAGAAGAAGAAGAAAAAAAAAAGCGAGATCGCCCAAGAACAGAAGCGCGCATCGACAATGATAAAGAGCCAAAATCCCCCTCAATTTGAATACAATTTGAATATTTAATGTATGTTTGTATTCCAGTAGATTTCTTCGCTTTAAATAGGCAAATACTTCGGCATAGACATCGGTTTTGGGGCCAGACAAACAGAGACAAAAGCGAGTGCATGCAAATGGATCTCTTTTGTGCACCCAATACACACAAGCACACAGACATACACACAATTTTCTAAGAGTAAAACAAAAGGTAAAATATGGAGCAAGTAAGGTAACAAAAGACACTTGAGCTCAGCAATTCTGCCTCTTTTCTTTCTCTTTCTCTCTCTTCTCTTTCTCTCTCTCTCTCTCTCTCTCTCTCTCTCTCTCTCTCTCTCTCTCCTCTCTCTCTCCTCTCTCTCCCTCTCCCTCTCCTCTTTCGTTCTCTTTCTGTCTTTCTTTCATGTTATTGAAATCACATAAAGTAGATTGAACACGAATGATGTAAAAGGTAAGTTTTTGAATAACGACGATGATGCCATCGCATCATTGTGGAAAATAAGTTTACGTTCGCAAAAATGCCAGCGTATATAGGATGAAGATCGCACGGGCGGCTTTTATTTCGATTGAAGAAGGGCGCGAGAAAACTTGAAAATATATCAAGATTTTCAGCGAGGCGATATGAATACATTAACTTGACTCTTCATAACTGCTTGCTCCATCGTTATTATACATACACTCTCTCACACTCATTTCAGAGGCACCTCGTTTTTTTTCTTCTATCTTCTGTGTACCCGTCAAAAGTTTTTCCATCTCAATTTTAGTCTTTCTGTGTGCTGGATTTTACACCGGTCGCTTTCGTTTTTTTTTTTTTCCACCACCAATCAATTTGTAATACATTTTTTTCTTTCTCTTCTCTTATGCTGCTGTATCTTTATTTTGTTTCGACATCATATTTTTGTGCCCTTGTTTGCCCATCATCCATAGATTCTTTTCATGAAACCCATGTCTTTCAACTCAATTCACCTAGTTATGGCATCGTACTTGCAATTGAGTTTCGCCCAAGCAAGTGAAAAATAGCAGAACACTCTGTCTTTTTTCACTCTTTATCTCTTTTTTCTCTCTCTTTCTCTCTTTTTTTCTTGCTTACTCTCTCTCTCTCTCTCTCTTCTGCTCACTCTCTCTCTCTCGCGCTCGCTCTTTCTCTCTCTCTCTCGCTCTCTCTCTCTCTCGCTCTCTCTCTCTCTCGCTCTCTCTCTCTCTCGCTCTCTCTCTCTCTCGCTCTCTCTCTCTCTCTCTCTCTCTCTCTCGCTCTCTCTCTCTCTCTCTCGCTCTCGCTCTCTCTCTCTCTCTCTCTTTCGCTTTGTTTACAAATTTCATATTTGCACACAACATTACGTTCGCCTCATATCAGTCAAATGTTAGTACAAATTTCATCGTTTACATTCAAAAATCGATCAATTCGAGAAAACATATTATATGTTGAGCATTCTGAAAGGTAAAATTCACCAAAATGAATAAATAAATATGAAAATGAATATTGCTTTATCGACAGCTGAAGCTGATTCGAAAGAATTGGAAATGCAAATGAGAGCGATTGTGAAGAAGGGAAAGAGGCAATCAATATTCTAGGGTTAGCTTTATACAAGAGTAACATAGAATCAAACTTAAATGAGAATTGAGTAGATTTCATGCAAATTTCTATCGTTCGAAGTCAGTATTTATTTTTATCGGGCACACTTTTCAATTCATAACATAAAATATGCATATTGCATACTTTGTCTCATTTTTGACAAAATAATACAAAAAAAAAAAAGAAAAAAAAAGAAAACCCCATTGGCAAAGTAAAAATGCATGTTTCCATTTGAAAATGTGGCTTAAATCAATATGCAATTTCTCAATATTACTGAAAACCATTTAAATATATGGTTGCAAAAATGAACTGCATTTGAAATTTCAAAATTTAGATTGAAATTGACAATTTAACTAAAACAGTGTAAGCGAATATAATGGAAAATGTGAATCATTCAATCAGTTGCAAACAGAAATAGCACTTCGATCTTTCAATTCAGTCTGCATTTCAATTATAATATATTTTCATTTAAATTTTTCACACGAAAGAAAAAACCTCACTTCTTGCGATGAAATTGAACAATCATCGCGAAATAAATGACTTTTTTTTATTTGTTGAACTCTTGGGAATGCAAACCATTTTGAGACCAACTTTATCCGGAATTCAATTGGGCACTAGTTTTAACCTTTGACATTTAATGTAATTTTAATAGTCAATTCGAGCCGATATTTTCTAGTTTCTTTTTTTAACTTTTTTTTTTCTTCTTTTTTCAACTTTGTGCCCTTTTTTCCCTACATTTTGCAACTTTGTTTGTCGATTTTTTTCTGATTTTTTTATTTTTTCGTATTATTTTGAGCTCTTCAACGATTTTTTTTCCCATCTACGAATGTGACAGTGAATCGAACGAGATAATGCTCTTTACCTTTCCAATTCTATGATAAAATATAATTTTTTTTTTTTTTTTTTTGTTCATTTCTATCGCTGTGAGCTTATTTTCCTCATTATTTGTATTATCTTCGCATCTGCTGAAGGTGTTCAATTATTCATTTGCAATGAATCATTAGGGTTATGCCATTGTAATAAGTCAGTGTGTGCGAGCGAGCGAGCGAGCAAGCGAGTGATGTAATAAATTGATGGTGTTTGGTAGGTAAAAGCTTTTTCAATTTCCGTCGAAATGGCCATTGAAACGAAATGCGCTCGAAAATAGCAATCATCAACGATAATTCTCAGTATAAAGAGGTTGCAAGTATGGCGCTCATCATTATTATAACACCATTAATAATTATTATTATCTGTTTTAATGATTTTGTTTGTTCTTGTTTGGGCCGATTGCGAAAAACAAAAACAAATGAACAAACAAACAAATGAACGAACAAACGAGAGAGAGGCTGGAGGAAGAGGTGGAGAGAGAGAGAGAGAGAGAGAGAGAGAGAGAGAGAGAGAGAGAGAGAGAGAGCGAAGGAAAAAAATGAGAGCGATCAATGCGCATTTACCTTAATTAAGGACTTAATTAGTTTTATTTGGTTTGAATCGAACCGAAAAATGGCAAGAAACTCTTTTTCACAAGAACTTTGTTGTTTTTCCCGCATTATCTCTCGTGATATTTTCTCTCTTTTTCGCTCTCTTGATTCCATTTCCGAGACTTTCATTATCTCATTAGCAGCGAATTTATGGAGCGAATAGAATATACACATGGAAGGATAGACAGTGAGAGAGAGAGAGAGAGAGAGAGAGAGAGAGAGAGAGAGAGAGAAAAAAGAGTGAAAATGGAACAAAACAAAAGGCAAAAATAAAATGAAGCTCTCATAAATTGTTAATTGATTATTTTATGCTGTTTTCGCGAGATGTAATCCTGGAATCATAATTGACGTGACCCGATTCTCATTTTACACAATGCGCACACATTGGCCATTGTTTTTATCACAAACACATTTAAAATGGCAAACGATAGATAAATTAGCTATTGTTGTATAATGACATGTATATCGCCGTAAATCGAAAATGTTTTATGTACCTTTTGTGAACGGTGCCAACCGAGTTGAATGTTTGTTCATTTCATATGAATGAGAAAAACAATGAAGAAGAAGGACGAGGGAAAAAAAAATAGATCGATCCGGTGGTGAGCGTAATGTCCGTTATCGCAAGTGACAACGAACATAAAAAGAACAACAGCATACAATTTTATTCCGATATTTAATTAATGATTGAAATTTAGATAAAATTGGTATCATGAACCGAAAAAAGAGACACACTTAGAGAGATGCGGCGAGCAAAAGCGAGACAGATAGTGAGAGAAAAAGGACAAAAACTGCGCAATATAGTGGCTGAGTAAAGAATTGCTAAGCACAAAATTGCTCCAAAATATACACAAGAGACACGAGGCAATGAGTGACTCACAAAAAAAAAAGACTGAGAGAATATAATAAAAAGCATTGTAAACGAATGAGTGTATGAAATGTGATGAGAAAATCCTAAACAAACAATCGTTTGAGCGCACTAAAACTTCGAATTAAATTCTCAGTGTGATCGACGAAACAAAAACCCCCAGTTTTTGAGGCGAACAGAATAAGGCTGGACAAAATGAGTGAAAGAGTAAATGTTGTCATTGGAACGATGTCTCTCTCTCTCTCT
>JAQOWM010000265.1:0-20028 GCA_029041755.1 Resseliella maxima | reverse complement strand
TCCCCATCTCTCCTCCCCATCTCTCCCCCCCATCTCTCTTCCCCACTTCTCTCTTTGTAAATGAATTTTTGTTTGATTAGCTAAGCAAGATTACCTTGAATTAAATTATGAATATGGTTTTACATTTTCGAATTTGGAAATGAAATAGTTTGTTGTGCGATTTCAAGTTAAATTATTCGATGAAATTCAATTTTGTCACAATCCAAAAAGCTTTGTTACAATTTTCATCAAATGAATGAATGAAGTTGCATTGATTTTTACAAAGGGATTACAACATTTTCACACTTTTCACAAAAGCAAAATGTTGAAGAGAGAGAGAGTATTGTTCACAATGAAATGATTCAAAGATCCAATCCATAAATTCTCTCTCTCCACCAATTCAACAATTTTCAAATCGATCGCATGCAAATATAAATACCAAAAATTGAAACGCCCACACATGCATAATGTAAACTGGTTCAAATCACTGTATCCAAGTGAATAAAAATGAAAAAGCGCCTCAACATACACACACTCGCGCACGCACGCACGCACGCATAAGCTCACATACTTAAACAGACTTTCGGTGGAGCATGCAATGGTTCGATTTGCCGTGGGCTTAATTGAAAATCATCAAAAATTCTATCAATCGTGTTTATACACCGGTATGTGCTTAACGTTTTTGATTTCCGTTGTAGCCGAAATTCAATTGAAAATCAACTCGATGATTTTACTAGAACAGACTTACCAAAAATGCCCAAAAATTCTCCGTCAAATATTTTGTATTTTTTAGAAATGTTTACTTTGCGAATTTTTAGCTTGTTGACAAGCTTTCCAACCACCAAAATTTACTTTAGTTTCTGCACATTGAAACTTCAAATAAAATCTTGATTTTGTTAAACATTTTTTCCACCTCACGAGAAACAATATCAGTCTTTTTCCTATTCGCAAATTGTTATTTGAATTTTACATTTTTGTATGATTTTTTCGGAAAGAATTTGGATTTTTCAATATTATGTAAAACAAAAACCAATACCCTGGAGACTTTTTTTTTTTTTTTTTTTTATTGAGAAAAATTCAGCGAAAAAAAAAAATTTAACTTTAAAATCACCGCTTGAAACATTGTTATAATTTCAAATAAAATGCTATTGAAATTGTATCGTATAAAACATGCATAACGTCTGAATTAAATAACAGTAATTTGTCTGCGCACAATAATGATGATATAGTCAGGATCAAATATCGCTGTATTTAAAGTATTTTTGCTTTTGTGTGTAACACTGTAAATGATTGATGTTATTTTAAATGTTTAATCGATTGAAATTATTTGTGCGTTAGCCATGCTATTTACCGCATCAAAAACCATTTGAAATAATCTTTCTGGACTCGATTGGATTGAGTAATATGTGTACATTGTAGTTTTATATATATATGATGGCAGGTCATTCCACCATGTTTGCAAATTAATTTTTGATTTCACATCGAAATTATTATTGAATGGCATTTCGAAAAAGCAATATGCTGTCTGCATCTGTTACCTATCAATTGCAATAATTGTGCGTCAATTCTTTGGGTAAAAATCCAAAATGAAAATACACATAAGCGAATCCCAGCAAAATGATCGAACAACCAATAAATGAAAAAAAAAAAAAATTCCAAATAGTTATTGAATAAACCACTTTATCGAAATGAGTAAATGTTGTCATTTCCATTTCGCAATGTTTGAATTGGCATAACCAAAATTGAATAAATAATTTCAATGGTTGCTCGATTTAGTTTGAACCACGAAAATTACAAGTGGTAAAAACCATTGGAAAATGCAATCGATTAGAAAATCGGAAGTGGTGGTCTCTTTTTGAAAATGATTAGTTGCAAATTACTATCATAAAAACCAATAAAATGTATGCAAGCAGATGGTTGTTTTTCTTTTTTTTTTTTTTTTTTTTTATAATTTATCATACTGCATTTGAAATGGCGCTTTTCTTCATCCCCACTGAAAGTTGGTAGTTGCAAACACAGTAACTGTGTTGTATATATTGTACATTGTGTACATTGAAAACTGATTTGTACAGAGTCGATAGCCGGAGGTGTTAAAATGAAAATCAATTTGACGATAGCGATTTCATGTATGTATAAATTAAAATAAAAAAAAAAAAAAAAACACACAAAAAATGCACATAGAAAATGCAATTCTCCATTGCTTGAAAGAAGCCAAAAAATATGCCGTATTTTGCCATATGAAATTTGGCTTGTAATCGGTGTGAAATGTTAGTGTTTGAAATAATGAACACAATAATTGACGAAATGATCAGGCAGGAAACAATGTTGGCCTGTTAAATGTTTCATTTTAATTAACAACCATTGTGCTTTTGCTTCAGACTTAAAATATACTGTATTGCCGAGCAATGTTTCGAATTGATTTTCTGTGTTGTCGTTTTTTTTGTTTTCGTCTCTTTCCGATTGGAAAATGTATGTGGTTTCCAGTTGAATTTTTTTTTTTGCGTTTTGTTTTGTTTTTTTTTTATTTGCTGTCATTCAACCAATAAGCGAAGCAATTTCATTTAGCCCAGCATATTTAATATTAAATCGATTAATTGTGATTTTAATTGCTTTCAGAACATGCACTGCACACAGATAAATTGAGTTTAAATGGACAGTCTATAAATGAATGAATAAAAAAAAAAAACGTGAACCTAATGAAAATGGCCGACATCAAATGAAAATAATCACATAATGGACGCACAACGATGTTCTCAAGAGTAACTTTTATAAAGTTTTCCAATTTTTCGGCTTAATCTTGATGAATGCATCAACAAACAAAAATAACTAATTTTAATGAATGCCCAAACCATATCACATATAAAGCGTCTGTGTGTTTTTTTGTCATCACTTTTCATTCAAACGGTAAATTTCAGCCAAGTGTTTATTTGATAGTGTTCTGGAAGTGAATGAAACTTAATTTCTTTTCGATGTAAGGTGTTACAGATGTCAACCAAAGTTCAATATATATAGACAGTAAGATTGAAAGCTAGACGCTTGCAACTTTCTTCATATATTAATAAGATGCATTGAATTAGTCTCTGATTTCGTGAATGATTGAAGACGTTGAATTGAAGCAGATATTTTGTTTGGGTGTATGTGTGTGTGTGTGTGTGTGTGTGTGTGTGAAGTGGCATCAAAATTATGGCTTATAAATAAATAAATATGAGGTGAAAATACAGCAATTTTGTGCTATCGTAAAGCTTTACATTTTGTATGAATTATTATCTTTAGAACAAAAGTCGACGAAAAGGTGAATCGCAGGATGTATGGTACAATAAGAAAATTGGAAACTATGCTCTTGAATTAGTGTTACACACAGAAATGGTTTGTTTAATAATTAAGATGAAAAAGTATGAGAAGCCGTAAGACACCGTGTGGAAAATGTGATAAGATAGCTAGAAAATGAATTTGGAAGAGGAAGAAAAAGCAGATACGGGTGGGGGGGATATAGATAAGAATGGAAAGACAGATGAGGAACAAATGTAAACGAATGAGATAACATAAGGAAAGTTAGATTTTGATGAAATGCAAAACATGGTTCACATCTATCCTTGTTGCTTATGTGTGTGTGTGTGTGTATTGGTGCGTTGGGTGATGGTAACCGGAAAATTTGCCATTCATTAATGAAATATGTGCTTGCATTTCGGTGCGTTATTTGGCTTTAAACTTAAATGAAATTTCCGTTAAAATATATGTGTGTAGGCAGTGGCCCATTCCATTTGAAACAGTACAAGTAAATCTTGGTTCCTT
Source organism: Resseliella maxima (assembly GCA_029041755.1). NCBI lineage: Eukaryota > Metazoa > Arthropoda > Insecta > Diptera > Cecidomyiidae > Resseliella > Resseliella maxima. The sequence continues at coordinate 16,257 of JAQOWM010000265.1, read as the reverse complement.
GAAGTTCATTCAGAAAACAAACCGTCAAACATTTACTAAAACCACATCATATACACATTCCAAAAGTTCTCAGCTCAAGCGTAAATTTGACGAAGGTACTAACACCAATACTAACATCATTCCGCTGAAATGCAAACACACACACACACACATATATATACACATGAACACATCGATTAATTGGCCCAAACAAAATAACATTTTGTTTGGTTACAACAATTTGACAGCAAACGATAGATATAATACATGGAACGAATGAAGCAAATGCACATCGTTGCCATTGCTTAGATAGACTGAGACAAGGTGGTGCAAAGAATCTACTGTGTCTGGTTTAAGATAGTTTATAATCTAAAATCGTATTTCACTCTGTCTTTCTTCTCCCTCTTTTTATTTCTCTCTTTCTCTCTCTCTCTCTCTCTCTCTCTCTCTCTCTCTCTCTGTCTCTCTCTCTCTCTCTTTCTCTCTCTCTCTCTCCCTCTCTATCTCTCACACACACTCACAGCCATTCGCACAGCCTGATGATAACAATAAATTTATCTGACAAAAATCAAAATTAAATATTCATGCGAATTATCAATATTTGCAGCAAGTGAGTGCAGATTTTCAGTTTTCTAACATCTTTCGAGATCCGGTGTATTGTCGGCTAATATTGCTTTGTATCATGATAATGAATTACCATATACAATGGCTCAAAATGCATATAAAATCTTTCTAAAATATTTACAATGCGATCTAAATTCTGGCGCCGCCATCGTTTTTATCGTCAAACATTAATTATTTCGACATGAAAATGGATTTTCTTAAATATTTATGATGCCAAACGAAGGAAAATCATCAAGATATTTTCTTCTTCATTTTTTTTTTTATTTCAAGAAGAAACTATGAAATCAACGTGTCTACACTTGAAAATTGATTGTGAATATCGTATTCAACGTCCACTGCATATTGTAGAATAAAATACAAATCCTAAATTTCCATCGAAATTTACAGTTTATTGAACTATTTTATTCGCGTGTTTCTAGGTAAAATAAACAGAGGTAATATTTTATTTAACGAATGAATCGTCTCAGGCCAAACCCATTTCGACACTCGCTTTCGTATTTGTTTTCAAATAAATTATTATTATTCGACTTTGGAAACGAATGAAAAAAAGAAAAAAAAAAAAAAAGAAAAAAAAAATTCAATAAAGATCGACATACTGAAAATGGCCATTTAAATTGACCGGAAAATGTTATGGAAAACTTTGAAAAATCGATGCGAAACTGTCGTTTTCAATTATTCATGATTTCAGAGAAACAAAAATGCTTTTGGTTAAATATTCATTTGCTAGCGAATGGAATATATGGAAAATATAAGTTGTCATGTTAATGTTGTTGTTATTTCCGCCAATGATTGTTATTCATTCGACAAACATACTGTAATTGGTTTTAATTGAACGCGCCAGTTGATATAACAATATTGAATTTCAAGTGCTATTTTTCGAAATTAATTCACAAAAGAACATAACCGCAAAACACAAATTGATGACGGGGTAATGTATGATTTACGGCTACAGATAAATTCCGTATTGAATGACGATTTTTCCTTTGTACGTTTTGATACCATGAAAAAAAAGTGCGCAGCGTCGATGAAAGAATATCATAGTCAGATTTATCAATTTAATTGAAATTACAACCAAAAAACCATCAAAGAGTATAAAATGACAAATGTATCTGCCTTTGTAAACCGACGAAAAAGACAAAAAAAAAAAAAAAAAAAAAATACGATTTACAGGCCGAGATGAAACAAATTCTTAATGGGCATCATCATAATGGATAAAAGAGTTACAATTCGCGGTAATTTTGGCCTTTTTATATTACAATCACAACAGTATTATTTCACAAAAACATTTGGTCATCAAATGGATTTTTTTTTTTTTTGTTCGCCATAAATTTATAACGATTTTCCGAGTTGAATTGAATCATTTTGAATCAATGTTCAAATTTGAATCGAGCTAAATTTATTCGGTTTTAAGCTCAATACATTTAAAAACTATAATTTGTGATGACATAAAATGGCCGAAAATTGCTAAATGTCTATAATTAAACATCAAACATGGAAAACTATATCAAAAATCTATATAGCTATTCTACATCGAATCATCAATTTCAAATTATCTCACAACGATAAATAAAACCGATAATTTTCATATAATTGTACAACAATTGTACAAAACTTAAAATGTCAATATTGCACTGTTATCATTAGCTATTATTGGATACAAGTTGAGCTCAATTTCATGTCATTCATTTTCAATTGTGATAATTGTTTAGATAATTGCATGGATTATTAAGTCAGAATTTGTGAAATTTTAATCCATTCAAATGTCAAATTATTCACATAATAAATGGGTTTAATTTTACATTTTGATTGGTGATTGCAATGATTTTATTTAGAAAAAATTAGAGACTGTAGTCACATACCCATGGCCCATGTGCCAACCTTAGTGGATTTACTTTACTTAGTTTAAGCAAAAAAGATAATATCTGAGAGTAAAATAATATTTTCAAACTGTCACAAAATATTGATCTAGATTTTGTCACCGAAGTCGCATCAGCAAAGAAATGCATTGCCAGCGTAAGAAGCTATGTCTACGAGTACGGTGTGAATGAATATCAAACAAAATTTCATACAGTAGACGAAAAATCTTCATTTACAATGGACATGTCACCATTTAACGGATCCACTATGTGGTCATCAGGCACTGGTTTGCGCCCATTTCTTTGTGCTAACCAGTGTCTGGTGGTCATCATCCATGGCTCAAATAGTTTTTATACCTGAACTATCCCAACAATTCTGCATCATCAGATTTTTTTTTTTTTTTTGGCCACGATGGAGATGAACTATCGTGTTAACAAATTTTTGCGTACATCGTACAAGGTACAGGGTACAATACACTCAAATTACGACGCTCTAAAAACTGGTTTTTCATGTTCTCCTAGGTTCAAAACGCCGAAAAATAAATACATATTTTTGAGTGCTCTTAATTGTTTGACCGATTATAATTCTTTTACGCACAACATGTTGTGTGATTGATTATATGCGTGATTGATTTAGCTAAATCGATGATAAACTAATAGTTTAAAAGTATTTTATTCATAAAAATCTAAATAAGAATCTTCTTACCATTTTTATTTGATCATTTTTCTCGATGAATAAACTTTCGAAAAGTTATTAGTTTCACGCTTACAAATATTACATAATTTATGAAGATTTTATGCTTTCTTCCGCATTTTTTTTTTCTCTCTCTCTCTCTATCAAAATCCAAAAGAAAAAAGAGAAGTTTTCGAAACATCAATATTTGAAAAGCGTTCGTTTGTAGTAATAGCTTCACGTGTTGGAAAACTTTTCGATTAATTGGATGAAACAATCACCTGTTTGTGGTTCCGTTGAACGTTGCAACTGATTTGTGTTGTAGAGAAAAACTGCTGAATAATAATATCATTTATCGATCGATGTTTAGTTGGAACAGTCAGTGATTTTGATATTTCTATCTCGCTCACGCTCTCTCGCTCTCTTTATTTCTCTCTGTTTCACTTTGTATATTTGTTTCCATGCAATAAATCAGTTTCATTTGCCCAACTCAAAAACATTACTCGTTTGTCGAATGAATGATGACAAAATATTAATAATAAATAATAATTACAGTCGCCGAGTGGATGGTATAATGAACATGAAAATGAGCGAATAATGTCGAATATGCAAGAAACAATAAAGAATATAGTAAAAGAATAAACGGGGAAAAATCATATGAATTTGGCATTAGGTTTGAATGCGCTGTCATTATTCATTTCCATAAAAGTTTGTTTGAGAGCAAAAGCAGGTTGTTGTTTCATCGTGCATTTATATCATTAGCATTTGCACGGCACAATCGGAATTCTGGCGCACGTAAAATTGGAAGCAAGCATATTCCATTTGATATAAAGTCGGAAGAAAGAGAAGAAAAAATAGAGATAGAAAGAGAGAGAGAGAGAGAGAGAGAGAGAGAGAGTGAGAGTGAGAGAGAGTGAGAGAGAGTGAGAGAGAGAGATAGAGAGAGAGAGAGAGAGGGGGGGGAAATGAAGACAAAGAAAGAGAAACGATACGATGTAGGTAAGTAATTTCATTTAGATGGCATTGAATGTAAAGTGCGTTTCTTTAGTCTTGTACACTTTAGTCAAGTCAAGAAAAATACCAACAAACACAAATTAACAAGTTTCGCATTTTCATTTCACCCCCTCTTGTCATATAACATACCCTAACAGAAACAAGGCACATATTGACAAACGTAAATTACGAAATTACCGGCAAACCAAAACCATATATGAATATGTTGCTTTTTGTTTCTATTTGCATTTGATTTGAAATAAAGTCTGTATATATACCGTATGTAGTGTGGTATAGCGTAGCGTGGCATGGTATGGTGAGCAATTATATATGCGCAAAATATATGAAATTCGATATAAGAGCAACTAACGGAATTGTCAACATTATGGGGTTCATTTCACTTGAATTAAAATGTTTTAGCTGTTTTTCGACTGAATGAAAGAAGAAGAAGAAGAAGCAGAAACGAAAAAAATCAAATTTCAACTTAATTCAAAGATGATTCCGACATTTTCAGTAACATATCTACATCAATATTTGGCACGTTGGGTAACTGTGACGCGCATTTTCCCAAAGTAATTTTTGGTTGGGATTTTTTTTTCTTCCTACAAACATTCACATACCAATAGAATCATCTTGCAAGTGATCTCCTTAGTGTAGATGAAATTTCATTTGGAACATTTCTCACAGCAAATAAATAATGCAATTATGAACGTATAACACAGACGAGAGAAAGAGAGAGAGAGAGAGAGAGAGACAAACACTTTCTCTACACACAAACACACACATTCGCACTTTATACACCGATCCGGATATGGCAATTGACACGATGTCGGTGTATCATGTTTTCTGAAATGCTTTCACTACATTCATTCATCCCGTCCGTTATTCCCGTGTGTTGAGAGTTGGGCTTATTCGTCATCTTAATGAAATTTTAAATATTAAATAAGTGACACGAGTCAATTTGAATATTATCCATTTAAATACAAGTGTGTTGGGGTCTTTCTTTCATCTAGCAATTTTTGGCATCTCTTTTGTATGTGAGCAAGAGATTCATCTGGGATATTGGGCCATGTCGCATTAAATTTCAAATACGATGGAAAGTACTCGGAATCTAAGCATCAATTTTATTTTTTTTTTTTTTTTTTTTTTTTATTTCATTCACTTTGTTTATCTTATTAAAATGGCAATTTTTGAATTTGTTCGTTGATCAAATTGCAACAATGCGCATGGATATCATTACAATGACGCATAACAGTGGCTATATTTAGCATCAACCATCGGGCAATTTTTCCAAACACCGACTCCAATGCAATGAATATATTCCGTTTAATGATGTTGCAATAATTTGAAAAACTCACACGAGGGTTGAAACATTAAATTATTAATAGAGTGTTACAAGCAGATCATATTGTCCAGTTATTGGTGGCTGTTGGTTCACCTTCATCACAATGGATCCAACAGACAACATAGCATAATATTTTAAGCAACACATATCAAATCTATGGTAAAAAAAACTGAAATATGGTCTGAAAAGATTAATGGCCAGAAGAAAAAAAAAAATACTTCGGTCTCTACACGACAAAGGACTAAACTAATTTCCGCCGCAGACACATTCAACTTTAAATACGACAGACTGGCTAACTAAACATTTTAAATTGACGCACAAAATGTTGTGTTTTTTTTTTTGTTATTTCTCTCCCTTTCTCTATCAAAATTTGAACACTTCAATATTTTGATAACATCTAAATGAAGTTAACACTTGTAAAATTGACGTTTGACAGTGAGATTTAGTCAGAAACCAGCCTCTGAAAATGAACATTCATCATTTTGATACAAGTTTTAAATGGATAATTTCTATGTTGACTGACAGGTAGTTTTGCTAATCATAAAAGATATTTAATATTTAGCGGGTCATTGATTGGGTTGTATGATGTTGCATTTGTCTGGGATCAAAAAAAAAAAAAAAAAAAAAAAACAAAAAGTGCGTTATCATCATGGTACAAAAAGAGACTATTATATTTTACTATAAGAGGTTTTTTATTCATGGGCATGCTTCAGCCGAATATCATCTGTTCCATGATCATGATTTTTATCTCCAAAAAATAAAAAAAAAATGTGGAAAGTGAAAACGAAACATGTTTTTTTTTTTTCTTCGAACGTCTACGAAATGACATAAACATTCACATATATGCTTGGTGATATGTGAAAATTGCGTACACCTTTTGCTCTTGAACTGAAGGATTCATCAAAAGTTACATGGAAAATGTAAAATCACCAACTTCAAGCAACAACACACATTATTATCTCAAGTGGTAACAACAAAGATGCCAAACAACAGGCCGAAGAAATATGAATCATTAAATGTGAAAAGAAGAAAAAAAAATTGGTATAATTTTGTCGATTTGTAGACTATTTGTATTGATGAGGAACATATGCATGGCAGTCGATAAAACTGGCTTTCGTTATACGAAATGTAAATATTTGTATAAAGTAAGAAATCGGTTTGTGTGCAGTTTAACATCTAATAGCAATGCAAACATACAATAAAAGATAACAAAAAAATCGTATTATTCATAATTTATGTTATGTTATGTCAGACTATTCAACAATTTTCTACGTTCATCGTTCCCTTTTTTTCTTGTTATTTTGCGTTCAGCATATGGGCATGCTGCTTCGCAACGTACTAATATGTTAAATTTGTAAAATTTTAACCGCATCCACACACACACACACAATATTCGGTACAAGCAGCGTTATCTTCTTATCGATCAACCCCTCTCTCATTATCGATGCACACTCAGTTTAGTAAACAAACATTTATATATATGAAATATGCATTTAGTACACGATATCATAAAGAAAAAAGAAAAAAAAATAAACGCCCGTCTAATGTGAGTCGAGTTAAATTGAAAATTGCTATGCCGAACTACTTGATACACACGTCGTAATGCAGATCTTATTTTAAATTGCATCGTTCTTCTCCCTTTTTCTCGCTCTTGTCCTTCATGACGTTCTCTACCTTTCTCACTCTTTTTGTTGCACTCACCAACATTCGGTGCTTGTGTATAAACTGTGAACGTGCTGATAGTAAAATTGATAGAAAACATATTGCATGACACTCGTTCCTTTCACCATGAAGATAATTTTTTTTTTTTCTTGCCTGATCGTTTTGATACATTTGACGAACATTAATAATTCATGCGACTGTAACACACGCTATCTCAAAAACATTCAATATAAACATTTTCTGATTCGTATGCAATGCTGTGACTGCAATCAAATTGATTGAATTCACAAAATTTTATTCCGTAAATAAAATTGTAAATTACATGAAAATCTATACAACGATACAGGTAATCAAAAATGATGAATAAATTAAAGAAAAAAAAAAAGACAAAGCACATTAATTTTTGTACACAATACAATATAAAATGACGATAAGCTCAAAAGGATAATGGACTTTTGCATCGCTTTGAGAAATACTTCTGTCGATTTTCAATAGATGGAACTACATGTGTTCAATGCCAACAAATAGAATGAACATTCTCTCTAACAAACTACTTATTTTCAAGCCAATCATTTGTTTTAGGCTATTTCCGAATCAAATTTGTACTTAAGCATTTGTTTTTTCAATCATTTCACTTTTTCATCCAAAAACCCCTTTTATTCATATTAAGACTATATTATAATAAGCCCATTTTTGCTATTCTAAATGTTCTAAATTGTTAAATTTATTCATTGCTAAATTGCAATCTTTCACAGATAAAATGTTTGTAATGAATATTTTTTGAAATTCAAGTGAAGGTACTTTTTTGCCATCCTGTTCAATGGAACTGTTTATTTTTTCGACAAAAAAAAAAAAAAATTCGAACGTGATTGCATCAAAATCCGACTAGTAGCCAGAAAACAATTTGAACACAAAAAAAAAAAAAAAAAAATAAAAAAAATTGTGTCGGAAGCATCAAAAAGTGCATTGATAGCAAAATGGAGAAAAGAACATAAATAATTGATGAATTCAAATGATTAAGCACTGCTTAATAAGCAGACAATCCAGTTTTTTTTTGTTTTTTTTTTTTTTTTTTTTTTTTGTGGCATTAATCGTTTGTGGCATTAAATATCAATCAATCGTTTGGGAAATGTTACTTTCATTGAAGATAAGATACTAAAGTTTGCTAAAGCTATTATCCATAGATTATTCATTTGGCTCAAAAGTATGAGAGCCAAGAATAGTCATTATGACACAGCATCAAATGGATTTGCAGAAATTCACACAAACCAAAACCAATTTGATATATCTTGTTGAATATTTTAGTAAAATGAAATGTAAATTTTTTTTAATTGATACAAGTTTATAGGATTTATATTTAGATTACATTACAGCAGATAATTTTAAAAAAAAATTGCATTCTAAAAACGTCAGTTGAGATAAAGTTTCGAGTATTTTATTGATAAGATTAAAAACACAAATTGAATTTGTATTGTATTATTTCATTGAATGATTTGGCACTTAATTGGTTTAAATCACATATGAATTGTGTAATATAACAAACAACATCGACCTACACATACATATATAACTGTTTAACAGTAGTACTGTTTGCTAAACCAAGTATTGACCGTTCTACTAAACAAAAGTTTGACGATTCTATGATAATGCATTTGATAAGATAGCGTAACGAACCAAAATCTTTGTATTCATTTATATTCGGTGAAAGAGACATGTCAGATCAATTCAGTTTACAACAATGGATAGTTCAATGCAATCAAAATGTGAGTAAAGAATTTTTTTATTTTTTTATTTATTAGTTGAATGATTCGATTTGAATAATAAAAAATTCAATTTAATAAGTGAAGACTTGAAATTTTATTTATTTGTTTTTTTTTTTTCTTTTTTTTTCAATTTCAAAAAATAATAAAATTAATGAAATTCGAACATTTTTATCTGAAATATATCAGGTTCAGTGATACCGCAGCGTGTAATCATGGGCATAATGGGCTCTTTAGCCATTGTCGTTTCATATTTATTGCGCGGAAGCTTATCACTTGCGATGACAGAAATGGTTGTACCAATCAATAATTCAGGGAAAAATAATGTAACAATCGTTTGTCCAGTTGAAACACCGACCATCCAAAATAGCATCGTCACAAAAACGGTCGGTTTTGAAATACTATCTATTTGATGAGATAGTTCTAATGTGTATGTCATTACTCATGTAACTAACTAGCTCAGGGAATAATTTTATACACACAATCATATGATTGTGTGATTTGTTGCTAATAGCAACTTGCTATGACGAAATCTTATTACAAAATGTTCAATAAATTTAGGTTAGCACGCGATATAATTGGACACAAAAACAACAAGGATGGATTTTTTCATCATTTTCTGTAGGTTATTTAATCACACACATTCCCGGTGCTTTGCTTTCTCAGAAATTTGGAGGTAAATGGGTATTGGGTGGAAGTGTTTTAGCAACAACAATTTGCAATGCAGCTGTTCCAATGAGTATTGAGTATGGTGAGTTGATTTAAAAAAAAAATTTTTTTTTTTTTCAAAATATCAACGGGTTAATTGTTTTAGTATTGATTTTTAGGTGGTATTTGGGCATTGATATTACTACGTATCTTTATGGGTCTAGCAAATGGAGCCATGTTTCCAGCACTTTCAGTTTTACTATCTGCTTGGGTTCCAGAGAAAGAACGAGGTACCCTGGCAGCATTTGTGCTTTGCGGAGGAGAAGTTCGTAATTAATAATTTGATTCGGTGACATAATACTTTGACATTTAGTTAATCGGCGTCTTTTCAAAAATGCACTCTAGTCTCTCTTCGAACAGATATCCATATCATCTTAGCTTATCTTGTTCTCAATGTGATTTTTGAAAATTCACACAGTCATGTAAATACAGTTCAAATGCCATAAGTTGAACTGTTCGTAATTTTGAAAAGATTGTCGATTAAGTACATGACATGTACTACATACATGCAATTACAAAAAGGAACATTCACATTAAACTTGAACTCATTCAACTCTGATTTATAATTTTTAGATTGCCGGAATTATCTCATCATATGTATCCGGGCAAATTCTGCATCATTATTCATGGCCAATGGTTTTCTATTTCTGGAGTTTTGTTGCAATCATCTGGTTCATTTTCTATGTATATGCTTACGAATTTTATCATAAATTCATTTTAAACTAATATCTCTTAATTCTCAGATATTTATCTGTTACAATGATCCCGCATCAAATCCATTTATTGGAAAACATGAGCTTGACTATTTGAAAATCGAAATCGGACAATTAAAGCGAAAAAAAAAATTTGCCACCAACACCATGGAAAGAGATATGTACATGTGTGCCAATCATTGTATTGACTATTACTGCGGTAATTATCTATTATTCAAATAAGTAAACTTAATTTTCTATTTATAATGAAAATGTCAAATAAAATTTAAATTCAAAGATAATTGGAGACTATGTTATGTCCATTCTGGGAACATATTTACCAAAATATATGAAAGAAGTTTTGGGATTTTCAGTAAAAGATATTGGATTCTATCTTTCATTGCCGCACGTTTTGAAACTTATTGTATCATTATCATCAGGATTTATTTGCGATTATTTGATCACCGAAAAATATCTTACAACGACTCAAGCGCGAAAAATCTTTGCTGCTTTTGGTAAAAAAAAAAAATTTTTCTGCTGCTTTGCTGCTTAGTTAACTTTAAAAAGTACCTTGTTTTTTTTTTCATAAGAAAATTATCCAATTTAAGCTAGCATCTGTCCATCTGGTCTTATCGTTGCGGCTGTCTATGCAGGATGCAATCGTGTGCTTGTTGTGATTGGATTTATACTAGGTATATGAATTATACTTAACATAATTTACAAAGAATTTATTTGATTTTTCTATTTGTTTGTATTTAGCCTCTGGTTTTATGGGTTGTTTTTACACCAGTTTCCGAATTAATATATTGGATTTGAGTCCTAATTATGCCGGTCCCATTATGGCTGTGAGTTAATTTGTTTGCAGTTTTGTACCATTTTTTATTTTTTTGGTTTCAATACAATAATTTCAACTTTCAAGCCAAAATAGGGCTGAGAATGAAGCTTTTAAATTTATTTTGATTTAAAATTTTAGAAACATTGAATATTCATTTTGATTTATAATTTATAATTCTAGGTGATTAATGGAATATCCTCAATATCTGGTATTGTTGCACCAAATATTGTTGCCATGATGATATCCGATGTAAGCGGAATGAATTGAGAAAAATACGATTTAACATGATTAATTTGATTGACTTTTTTTTTTTATTTTAGTCGACGCATGACCAATGGAAATTTGTATTCTGGGTTTCATTTGGAATGGCTGTTATTCGAACAATTATTTATACAATTTGGGGATCAGCGAAAATTCAATCCTTTAATGATCCAAAAGATTTCATCGAAACAGAAGAACTTTCTAAATTGAATGTGAATGATAGAGAAAAAGATAAATCAAAGAATCAAAATGTTTGAACCATATAAATTGGAAATTTCAATAAGTTTACAAATTTGTCAACATCTTTCGAATCAATTTCAAGTTGTTTGTTTGCATTTTTCCAAGTCTGGTTAAATTGTTATTCTTTTACTAACGTGTATTCTTTTAAATAATTATCTACAAAAGTATTACGGAGCCTGAAACCTCATGTTTTTTCAATTTTTGTTTTGAAATATATTCTTAAATAAAATGAAATTAACGAAAAATTAAAATATGTATCGAGTCATTTGTTTAATTTTTCGTTTCCAGATTTTACAACTAAAAGCTAAAAATTGAGCTGAGAGAACATATCAGAACCATTTTAAGAACATTTTTCATCTCCAATTTTAGATGATTTATGAACCATAGAATCCATCAGATTCCACTAACCTTAAACTTTGTTTTGCTTAAATGTGAAAAAATAAATGCAATAAAATAAATCAAAAAAAATAATTCGTCATGAAAACAATGTTCATTTCTGATGTGACAATAATAACAAAAGTCTTTTCATGAGGCATACACAGAGTGAAGAAAGAAATTGAAACCAGTTGTAAAAGTTTTTTTTTTAACTTTTTTATTAAAATCAACTATAGTTGCACATTTATTTTGCAACGAAAACAAATTTTCTCACACATCTCAACAGATGTACACGTTAACTGATATCAAATGATATTCTACGATTACTATATAGGGCTTTTCAATCTATTCTATAATTTCCAATAATGGAAATACGTATAATTATACGTTTATTATAATATATACGTATAATTTTACATATTGCATTTCAAATGACCTTGTATAAACAGAGAAAAGAATAACTTGTTCTTCTGAAATTTAAACTAAAAAAAAAATATTGAAACACGTTTTTAATGTGACAATAACAATTTAAATCTTTAGATGAAGTGAACTTGTAGTGACGAAAGAAAAAATCTTCAACCAACAAATCGATTTGAATTGTGATTTTATTTAGAGTTCTCTCAGAGGATAATATCGAAAAAATTTACCAAACTTTTGAGTCAAAAATTTTGACAGATTGGATGATTTCACATTTAATTTTTCCTCATAATTATGCAAAAAAAAAAAAAAAAAAAAAAAATAAATAAAAATTTGATTATCAGTAACTATGAAACTTCCGCCACTCATACAAACTATCGTTATGTGGTATATACATATAAACTGGTTCATTTACTCAATCAAACATTTAAATGGTATTCGAAATCAGTTTCGAACGCAGTGTCCGATAAGCAAAAAGCATTCCATACAAGTCTTTTAGTGATAAAAAAAAAAATAAAAAAATTGAAAGTTGGTCAATAGATTCAAATTTGATTTTAATAAAAGTGTATCAACAGAATTTAAGTTCGAATTCCTACAAATGAAACATTTCATTGATTTTAATTAATTCATTCACATGATTAGTTATTACTTAAAATGAGATTTTTAATTGCGTTAACACTATTTCACACTTTAATTTCCATTCATTCAGGTATATTTAATTATGATTTCTTCTATGAATTCATTCATATATGTTATCCTTATTCACAGTACTTGCTGATGTACTACATCAAACGACGAAAAAACCATTACATATCGGTAATGATTTTCAATGATTTTTTGTAAGATTGTTTTGTAAAAATTTATCAAGAATTTCGATTGTATTACAGATTATGATAAAATTACCGAATTGCTTCTTAAAAATGGTGAAATATTGAAAGAAGAAGATCCCAATTGGACTCCTTTAATGAAAACCAGTTTTAAAGGTAGAGAATATGATTTATATTTATGATTTCGATTAATATTAATTATTGTTTTTAGGAGATGCATATATAGTCGAAATTGCATATCGAAACTATGGGAATATTAATGCATCAGACAGTCGTGGTTGGACAGGATTACATTTAGCTACAGCTAAACGTAAAAATATATATTTTATAAAAACAAAGAAGAAATTCGCAAAATTTTTAATTTCAATTTAATTGAATTTTTCTCTCTTTTTTTCTTTTCGATCATTCAGGTTTTGAGAAGGTTGTCGATTTATTAATGAGAATTGGTACAAATGTTAATGCTCAAACTGCAAATGGAACAACACCACTTTATCTAGCTGCACAATATGGTATGCATTTTTTATATTATTAATCATTCATATATTTTATATCGAAATTTTATGACTTAGGATTCGTCAATATTACCAAATATTTTATTGCAAAAGGAGCCGACGTCAATATAATGGCAAATGGTTCTTATACACCTTTACATGTGGCTGCTGAACGCGGTAAACATAACTTGAACTCCTTGATCTTTGAATAATCCAAAGCATAATCATTTATTTATTTTCATTTAGGTCATGTAAAAATCGTTGAATTGCTTATAAAAAATGGTGCGGATGTTAATGCGAAAAGCAATTTTGGTTTGACTCCTTTATTTTTTGCCGTTTATCGAGGTATATTTTTATAAAAAAAACAAATTATCATTTTCATATGAATGTAATTCATTAGAATTAGCTTATAAAATATAAGGTCATGAGAGTGTTGTGAATTTGCTATTTGAACATAATGTGGATATTGATGTAAAAGACGACTTTGGGAATCCACTTCTTTTAATAGCTAGACAATATGGTAATTTTGGAAAATTTGGAAAATTTTACAAATCATTTTCAAACATTCAACAAAACAATACTTTTTATTTTCAGGAAATTTTGGAGTTGCTGATTTACTTCGCAAGGAAAGGAAAAAACGTGCAGGTAATTTCAATTAAATTTCATAAAAAGAATAAAAATGAATGTGAGCATCAACTCAATATTGCTATGTTTTATCTGTTTTCATTGTTGTTTTTTTCAGGATCTCAGTCTCCCGAGTACGTATATCTGGACATTTTCTCAATATATAAATGTGAGAAGAAAAAGGTTTTTTAATATTTTTGCAAATGATTGACAGTAACGAATCTGCGCAGAGATTTCACAATGCTATAATTCACGGTAAATTTCATAAAAACAATGAAGAGAATTTCAACAATTCATAAATAAAATCAAGAGAAATACTTATTTGTATCGGTTTCGAATATATCAATCACAGGCAATTTGACAGCAATACAAGCATTCATTGATAGTGGTATTTCTGTTGATATCATAGATAAGAGTGATGTTCAACATAAGTGGACACCATTGCAAAGAGCAGCCACTGTTAAAGGTTCCAAATAAAAAAAAAATTATAAATTTTATATTCTATTTTCGTCTATAAAATGACCATGATTTTTTAGATAATGAAAAAGTGGTTGAATTGCTAATTCGGAATGGTGCCAAAATTGACATGACTGATCAGAATGGATTTACAGCACTTTTAATTGCATCACTTTCCGGTGATTTAGCAAATTTTTTTTTTTTTTTTTTTTTTTTTTTTCAAAATTTTATTCGAAATTGAGTTTCTATTTTGATTCCTTTTTTTTACAGGCCATTTGAAAATCGTAGAAATACTAATTAAAAATGGATCAAATACAAATGCTCGTTTGAATGATGGTCAAACAGCTCTCTATATGGCTGCAAAAAATAGTATTTCATTGAATTGAGTAAATACAAAATGAAAATGATATAATTAATACAAAAATTTCTTCCTCAGATCATTCGGGAATTGTTGATTTGCTAATAAAAGAAGATGTTGATATTAATCAAATAACTGAAACAGGATTTACACCATTGCAAATAGCTACAATCAACGGTAGCTGAAAACATTTAAAAAAAAAATGACTTTCCTCACTATATGAAAATATAGTTCAATTACTTCTTGAAGGTGGCGCTAATTTCAATCATAGAGCGGAAGATGGACGAAACCCATTGCATGTTGCATCTTCTAATGGTAATTCATGTTTGTTTTTTTTATTTTAAAATGAAATATATAATGGAATTGCTGTTCATTTTTCAGGTTATAAAAAAATTGTTGAAATGTTGATAAATGTTGGAGCTGATATTAACTCTCAAACATCATCTGGTCAAACACCCCTATATCTTGCTGTGGCAAATGGTAATCGATATGAAAGAAATTTGAAGGATTTATAATTTTTTTCAGTGCACATTTTTATTGTTTTCAGACAACGAGAAAATTGTTGAATTGCTGATAAAAAATGGATCCAATGTTAATATACCAGACAATAAAGACATAACACCACTACATAATGCTTCTTCTGAAGGTAAATCCATTTTTAAAATTTAAATTTCAACATTTAAAATGAATGGAATTATATCTTGAGTTTTTAGGTTTTGATAAGATCGTTGAGATGCTTATTACAAATGGTGCAAATGTAAATGAAAGAAATTTTGCTGATGCAACGCCTATTATTGTTGCGGCACATGAAGGTAAGAATCTATAAATGAAGAAAAAGAGGTTTAAAGTACCATTTAGCAAGGCTTTACTTATGCTGGAAATGTCAGCTTGAAATAAATTCATTAGATGGATTTATGCTGATGAATTTGACGCTGCGTTGGTGGCATTAAATTTTTTCGCATTTTTTTAACAAATTTTAATAGTACGAGGATGTTTTTCTTATAGTAAATTTTTCAAAAAAAAAATTTTATATATCGCAAATTTTAATCATGGTGGTATGTTTTTCTTATAGTAAATTTTT